>CM041777.1:123723707-123749396 GCA_023374045.1 Limonium bicolor | reverse complement strand
TATAAACTCTTTCTTTTTCCTCTCCTTTTACTCTCTTTGCATACTTGTGCAGCTTGTTTGATCCTCTCCTCAAGTTCTAAATGCTTGAACTTGGATGATGAAAAACAACTCAAGTCATGTGGGTATTTATAGGAAATGAAGTGTGGTAATAAAGCATGAATTTCAATGTGAAATGAACTTACCAAAGTCATAATAAGTGTGCCACCTACCTTGAACTATTTACCTCCCTTGATTTACATGTGGTTGATTAAATTTTCAACCTTAGTAGGCTACCAACTAGGAGGAAATTTCTAACATAAAATACAATATTAAAACATAAGACACTCGATAAATCACTTAATGTTTAAGCGTAGCTGATTAACATTATAAAATTTAACAAATTGAAATAGACTATCTTTAATTTAAAATAATAAATATAAAGTAATTATTTAGATAAGTTTAATAAAACAAACAAAATCTACAAGAAAATATGATATATTACATAATAAAACTAAAAAATTGATGTCATCGGTATGGTTGTGAGGGTTTCTTGAGGATAAGATAAGGCACTTTTGTCTTTTTGTGATTTTTAAAATGTTGTAGTTTATTAGACATAAGTCCAAATAGTATAAAGGAAAAATCACAGTGCCCACCCATGAGGTTATGAGAATTAACACTGCCGACCCATGAATTCTTGAATTTAACACTGCCCACCCATCAGTTTTAATATTAATAGCTTCCGTCACCCTTTTTCATATATTACCGTCTGCACTGTTAATATTTGACCATTATTCTATTTTGACCAAACAGAGAGAATAGACCAACCCAGCTTATATTTGTTCGACAGTCATCGTTCTCCTCCCCTGTCGACGCTAGCTTCGTGTGCTTCCCATCAATTTCCGCAGCTTGCTTCATGTGGTTTTTGAATCCTGTATCGCCATACTCTTGCTGATTAAGGTAACATTGTTGGGTATTTTTTTTCGCCCCACTTCTACTTCTCAATACCCATCTCGATTTAGGGTTGGAAATTTGGGGAAATTGTGATTTTTCCACCCTCCCGAATCTTGCTGCCTTGATTCGGTTCTCTGTATCGATTATGTTACAAATAATCTCTGGTTTCGATTGGGTTGTGTCGATCTCTTCTGTTCCTGGAGTGGACATATTGTTCATCGACCGTCTGGTTCGTCAATCTGCTTTCGATTGCTTCTTCCCTGATTCACTATCTGTATGAATTGGCTGGTTATCTCTGGTTTATATAATCAGTTGTGCTATGAGGATTTGCATTCTCTGGTTTGATTACTGCTGCCCCGATTCACTATCTGTATGAATTTTAAACTGTCACTCGATATTGCTGGCCCAATTTCATTTCAAAATTAGGGTTTGACTATCCATTTGACTGGCTGGTGGAATCCCTCTATCGAGTGATTATCTGTTTTTGGTGAATATGATGTATGTTTCTGATGCAAACTTGATATTGCTTTCTTAATGGCCTCTGTTTATTTGGTTATGAATCTATGTGCACCGATCTATGTAGAAGCGGCCCCTTATGTAATTGCTCCGCGTGAATGCGTAGAAGCGGTTTATGAGAGGGTTGCTCCATGGATATTTTGGTGTCATATAGAGAATCATAACCAACTTAAAAAAAGCAATGATGAAGGCCATTAAGACCATTCTGAGCTTAATCTTTTGTTACACTTGAATTGCATTATTTGTTTGATGTTACATGCAGAATGTCTTCATCAAGTGGGCAGTCAACCCCAGTGAAGGATGTCAAATGCCACTGTAATTGGAGTGCACAGTTGCATGTTACTCGTAATGCTCGGAACTACGAGAAACCGTATTTCAATTGCGCAGCCAACAAATGCAAATTTTTTGTATGGTGGAGAGACATTTATCCACCTAGCCATGCTTCATCAAGAGCTTCTTCTAATGATGGTGTTGAATCTATGTTGCTGGAATTGAAGAATTAGAATGCTTGTTTGCTGTCCAGAATTGAGGAGATAGAAAAAGAAAGATTAGATAAGTTGAAATCAATGAAGAGTGTTTGTGGTAGTATTAGCTTTGTTGTTTGTTTGGGTTGCACTTGTGTAATGATTAGTTGCCAATTATGTATGGTGAGGGAATTAGATATGTGTTGTAATTAGCATTGAACACAAACTGCTGTAACATTGTCACTGATTTAATGAAACAACTTTTAAGTTTGTTCATCTGTTTGCAAACTGCTTTAACATTCAAACTGTTGTAATTAGCCTAAGATCATCCGCTTTTAACAATTGTTGTTCATCTGTTGTCACTGATTTAATGGAATAACATCTGTTGCAAACTGCTTTAACAATTGTGATATCATCCAGAAAAAATTCTGTTGTAAACTAGTCACATAATCAGCACCAAGTTCACTCCCATCCTTATCCTGCAATGCACAACCAGGTAATAAAGCATATCTACATCTTGCCGTCTCACATCTCCATTTAAGCTAGACGATTGACAATATGTTTTAACAATGAAGCACACAAAAATAGAAGGAAATCTAAATAATGCCAAGTTCACTGAAGATTTTATTGTGCAACTGTTTTTTTATCCATCTTTTCTGCTCTCAAGAAAACGGCTTTATTGTGCAACTGTTTTTTTTTGTCGCATCAGAAACATACAAACTCTAAGTTTGATTTCTTATGCAATTTAGTTTGAGTTCAACAAATATATAGTCTGTTTCATGAACTATTGAAGTATTGTTATACAGTCAGATTCTCTGAATCGTTATATCAACCAAATTCAGCAGAGCACGAGAATTTTGCCAAATTCAAAAAGGATACAGTAGCAGGAGAAACATACAAACTCATTTTGTTATTTAACTGTCATAACCAAAACTTCGTGGCCGTCATATAAGCTCATTAGCAACAGTAAAACACATCAGTACTGCAGCATCTGTATAGTTTCAAGAGTGCAATAAAAAACCAGAACTGCAGCATCTCTATAGTTTCAAGAGAGCAATCAAAAACCATAACTATATCATCTGTATAGTTTCAGGAGTGCAATCAAGAAACCAAAGTTCTGTGTCAGCATCTGAACCATTACACTTTCACACTCATCACTACTTGTTCCCTTATCCAAAAGCAAACGAAAACACATAGTTACACATTAGCATTGATTTCATCTGAACCATTACACTTTCAGTAGCTAGAGATGCTTAAAAGCACACCATCTCACACCCATCACTAGTACCCTTATCCAAAACCAAAAAAAAAAACTACAAAGAGCACTCTCTAATCCTGAAAATAATTTGCAAATCCAGCAATGTAGATCCATCAATCAATTACCGCACACACCTGTAAGGTTATCGATAACAGAGTTGCTTATTAGCATTAATTTTACTGTGTAATAACAAATTTGCAATAAAATGGAATAACAACTCTATTATATGAACATCCATCTTCAATTAATCTTCATGTACTGGGACCTACAAATACAAACGTTAACGAGTTAAGTAAACATACAGTTGAAATCATTCATATAAACCAGATAACAGAAGTTCATAATCAGAGCGTAGCAGAACATATAAACCATAGAATTTAATGATCAGTATAAACCTGATATTGAATAAGAACAGAATCAGCGAAAGCGAAAAAATACAATCTCAACGTTAGAATACTCAGCAGAACATATAAGTATGAAGCATAACCAGACGGTCAAAAATTCATACAGATAGTGAATCAGGGAAGAAGCAATCGAAAACAGATTGATGAACCAGACGGTCGATGAACAATCTATCCACTCCAGGAACAGAAGCGATCGACACAACCCAATCGAAACCAGAGATTATTTGTAACATAATCGATACAGAGAACTGAATCAGAGAACCGAATCAAGGCAGCAAGATTCGGGACGGTGGAAAATTCACAATTTCCCTAAATTTCCAACCCTAAATCGAGATGGGTATTGAGAAGTAGAAGTGGGGCAAAAAAAAATATACCCAACAATGTTACCTTAATCAGCAAGAGTATGGCGATTCAGGATTCAAAAACCATACGAAGCAAGCTGCAAAAAGTAATGGGAAGCACACGAAGCTAGCGTCAAAGAGGGGAGAGGAACGACGAATGTTGTTTTTTTTTACACACAAAGAGTAGTAAGGCCTGTTTGGTCAAAATACTAATAATGGTCAAATATTGACAGTTGCAAACGGTAATATGTGAAAAGGATGACTGAAGCTATTAACATTAAAACTGATGGGTGGGCAATGTTAAATTCAAGAGTTCATGGGTGGGCAGTGTTAATTCTCATAACCTCGTGGGTGGGCACCGTAATTTTTCCTAGTATAAATTTTATACCGTTGTTCATCATAATTCGAGCTCTTCAAAATAAAACCCAACATTAATATGTTCGATAAATTTAAGATTTTATATTTTTGTATGTAAATATGTTCACTGTGAATCTTAAGTTTAAGAAAAGTGAATCAAAGGTTGTTAAAAAGTGAATCAGTGGTCGTTAGACCCTAAACCCTGCACTACAAACCCTAAAATGCGTTCAACATTTTTAGTTTTCCCAGGGAGGAGGTTTTTAGGGTGTTGGGGGGGGGGGGGAAGGGTAATCTTTTTGGCATTAGTTCTACACTTTATATTGTCGTCACTGACTCAACAGTTTTTTAGGGTTTGTGGTTTAGGGTGTAGGGTACTACACTACAAACCTTCAAAATGCCTTTGACGTTTTTAGCATTCCTAGAGTGGTTTCTAGGGTGTTTGGGGGGGGGGGGGTAGGGGTAATCTTTTTTACATTAGTTATACACTTTATATTGTCATCACTGACTCGACTGTTTTTTAGGGTTTGTGGTTTAGGGTAAACCTTGCACTACAAGCCCTAAAAAGCTTTCCTAGGGTGGTTTTTAGGGTGTTTGGGGGGGGGGGGGGGTAGGGTAATATTTTTGGCATTAGTTCTACACTTTATATTGTCGTTATTGACTCGACAAGTTTTTGGCTTTTCTATGGTGAGTATTTAGGGTGTTTGGGGGTAGGGTAATCTTTTTGGCATTAGTTCTACACTTTATTATTAAAGAAGATTCATTTTGTTAATGAATAAGATTCACTTTAAAAATATGTAATATACTCATTATAAAAACATAAAATTTTAAGTTTACCAAAACATATCCATGATGCATCGAAGAGCACGAATTATGATGAACAATGATATAATTTTTTTTTATTTTTGTACTTATATTTTGTAGGTTATAAAATTTTGGAAAAAATATTATTTCTCTCTCCTATGCCACATTCAACATGCAAGGAGAAAATAAATGAACGTGGGTGCCAAGGGAGTATTTTTTACTCAGTATTTTTTTATTCCTCCAATAGATTGTTGACATGTGCCCTGGAGCCACAATATACCCTGACACAAGCGCTAGGGTCTCTGTAGGCAATCAAGTGTATGTGGGGTAGGTATGGCAACGTGTTATTGTTAGCAGAAATACGTGTGACTATACTTCTACCTAGGCAGTGTACCTATCGTTTTGCGGAATAGTGAATTAAGTGGGGTTGTCGATCTCAGGGACCTCGTTCAATTAATTGACAATTTATTTACTAACTGAGAAACTAAACTAAGAAAACAGGAAATGTCACTTTTTCAGGTTTTGCTTAATTTAATAAGAAGAAAGACTTAACAAACAAATATAAAATAACAAAATAATAAAACGGTAAAAATAAACTAAATTAAGAAATAAAGATTGAAACTCTAAAATCTAAGGAAGCACCCCGGATTGTTCTGCAAACCTTCACTTTATTAATCTATTAATAAACTATTCTCTAATTCTGCAATAAACTCAGAAACCATAATTAATTCGTCAACGGCTAAGTCTAACGAATCCTAACCAGTTGCTAGAACTAGCAGCAGACTAATGCTCTAATCCGGACACAACCAATCGCATAAAGAACAGTTTCTATTTGAGACCGATTAACCTATAGGCGGGATCACGCTTCTAGTCGTTAATCAGGTTTAATTCCTATGTCTTGTTATCTTTCCCAGCTCTCGCGTGTTGATTAGAAAACTACAAATATAGCTTTAATAATTAGCTAGAGAATTAAAGCACTTGAAGAACTGGAATTAAACTATTGCATTATTGAATTAGTCAAAAGATTACAAATAAATATAAAGATCCGGTTTGCTACCCCAATCCGGGGAGCTAAACTAACTATTCAAACATAATTACAAAATAAATAGAAACAACAAAGGAAGAACACATTAACAGATTAGATAAAAAGGGAAGGAAGAAACTCTGTTAGAGAATTCCCTGTTTTGTCTTTCGTTGTCGTGCGTCTCTGCATTAATCCTTTGTCAGAAGTGTGATGTGGTAACAATGGTGGATTTGTGGGTGTGGATGGGAGGAGGCCGTAGCCCCTCTGTTGGAGGCGGTTGTATGCGGGTACCAAAAGGCTGGAGAGAATGATGTAGTATGGATGGATGTTGGTGGATGATGGTGAAGGTGTGGGGCGGATGGTGATGATATATGTGGAGATGGGAGCAGCAATGAGGTTGTGGGTTTAATGAAGGAATGAGAGACTGGAGCCCCTTTGGGCGTGGGATGTGTATGTCCTTCTGCCATCGAACTCCCTCCTCTTATAAGACTTCTGCATTTATCTTTAATCCTCCGTGGCTGGTAAAGATAAATAATTAGATTTTTATCTTTTCCTTTCAATACCTGCAGCTCTGTCGCTTCAAACAATTATGCAGCAGCCCATGATTTCAATCGAATGGATGAGTCCACGTCCAAATTAAATATTTGCCATACCAGGCGCAAGCCCGTCTACTCTTTTTCAACAATTCAACCGTACCATCAAAACAAAACAGCCACCTCATTCTTTTGTTTTTATTTGACGCAGCCCATTTCAACAAGCAGTACGTGAATCTCCAAAGCCCATTTGCTATTGATTATTTTATAATCAATGATAACCTATATAAAAACAATGTCGTGGCTGCTATCAACTAATATATAGACGCCATGGGTAAGCCACGATTATGGTGATATATATATATATATATATATATATATATATATATATATATATATATATATATATATATATATATTATATTACCGTTTTCTGCATTTGACAAACAAAATATGTCAGCTCTCATCTAAATATAAATCTTATTAAAACATAAGATAAGTGTGAAATATGGCATGAATTGTTGTCAAAATAGGAAGAATTATAACCCTAAAAATAGACGTATTTCGCACTTATCAGTTATGTTCGGGTAACGCTCCACCCAACCCGTCACTCATTTTTAACCCACATCACTCGACCCGAACCGTTACTCGAAAAGTCATCATCCATCACCTGTTTCACCCGTCACCCTTTTTTTAGCAAACTTTTTTAGTTTTTAACACCAATAAAAGCTCAATTTTTGCAAAAAAAAAACTCCCATATTTGTTTAATAACATATATCACATCAACTTATGTCAACACCATACTCAAAACATAGAGTATTAACCAAAATATTCCAAACTATTTAAACAAATGTATAAAAGAAGGCCATCACATTTTGCCTCTAGTTTTGAAATGTTCACAACAATACTACTCTAAATACTCTTCCCCCAGCTTCTCTTCAAATGAATCTTCTCTTTTAAAGAACCGCATCTCCTATTCACTATCAACTAGACAATGAGTTGAGATCAATAACATATATATATAAAAAGATTGTAATACCTATAAGAGTAAAATCAAAATGAGTATCTCATTATTTATAAGCAAATAAACATAATGTCCTCATAGATATTATAATACCTATAGGAGATAGTCAATGACCTCAAATAAAATCCATGAAATCTTCACCTGAATCATCTCGCTATCAAGGAAAGAAACATTGAAAATATAGAATTTCATAATAATTACAAAAAATAAAGACATTGTTCAAACTATATATATGTATGAATATTTATCACCAAATCCAAATCATGAACTTCGCTCTCAATTTCATTCCCCACACTGTTCTCAGTCACTGTACCATGATCTTCCCATATTCAAGCACAAACTTCAATTGAATCATGAGAAGTATCTATAAATTGCATGAAGATAAAACTGTTAATTACTAATCATTGAAAGTGTGTGTGAGTAAAAGAGAATGAGATCATGAATACCTGAAGAAAACTCCCCTATAATCAAGTTTTGCATACACATCAATGCCTTAACCGTACTTGGAACAAGCCTCGAACGGTGTTCACTAACAACTCTCCCATCCATGCTAAAAGCACTCTCTGATGCCATAGTAGAAGCTAGAATAGCTAAGATATCCTTAGCAATCCTTTTGAATGTTGGATACTTGAGTTTAACCTTCCAATATTATAATGCTGAAATGGTCATCTTCTGGCAAGAAGTCCTCCTCCAAATAGTAATCCAACTCATACTTCACATTAAGCTTCCTCTTCTTAGTTTTCTTCACTTGACTCCACTTATTAACTCTCTTATGACAATCACCTCCTTGAATGCTCAATTCATTAGTTTCAATGGTAGTGGAATGACATCCCTCAGGGTTATCTTCATACTCATGTAAGAGGTCATACAAAGTGTTCTTCACCATCATATTCTCTATTTCAGCCCTATTACCATAAAGTTCCTCATGGTAACATTCAACGCATTACAACTTGTTCCTCGGATCTAAAACGGCTGCTATGACTAATACCTAATTGATAGTCATCCCATGCTTCTTATACTTTCATTTATCTTCATTGTCATTCCTTTAATGACTTGGTTGTCACTTTCTAACCAAGAAGTCAAAGCAAGCTTAATTTCACAAACATCACGATAAAAAAACAAATTTGAAGTAGGATATCTCCTACCAGATATCAACTCCATCAACTCATGAAAGATGATCAATTTCTCATAAACCAAAGCAGCCAAATCCAATCAGTTTGGGTGAAGGGTGAACTTCAACTTGGGATTTTGACGATGGATACTAGCAAATACATCCTTGTAAGGTAAGATACTTTGAACCATCAAGAAAGACGAATTCCATCTTGTTTTGTAATCAAAGATATCTTTCTAGCATCTTCACCTTTAACCGACTTCACTTTGTTCTCAAACATCTCAATTCTTTTTGATACTTAATATGAACACAATCTCGGACTCTCTCAATCTCTTCACTAATCACATTTAATTCATCTTGCACTATCAAATTCAATATATGTGTAGTACATTGCATACGGAAGAATTTACTCTTCAATAATAAGAGAATCTTCATTCAAAAACATTCACCATGGCATCATTTGTACTACAACTATCAACAACCAAACAAGAGATATTTTCCTCAATGTGGTACCCATTCAAAGTGTCCAATAAAACTTGTGCAATGGTATCCTTTGTATGTGGACATGAGACATAAGCAAACCTATATTTTAAGAAAACAATTTTGACATGCATTTTAGGAAAACAATTTTAACATAGTAAATATAAAACAAATATACAAAAGGAAAGATATTATTAAATAATGTAGTAGTAGTTACCTCAATGTTTTGTTGTGTAAGATCCAAAATTGGTCTATGTAATGCGCAGATACAACCATATAACCTCTCTTTTGGTTTGAAGTAATCCACACATCAGTGGTAATGGCAATCTTAGACTTGTTGTTGTCAAACATCTTCCTCAAATTTAATTTCTTACTTAAGAACATCTTCATAATGTGAGATCTCAGAGTGTTGCGAGATATGATCTTGAAGCTTGGATTTAAACTACCCACAAATCTTCTAAAACCAATGTGATCCACTATAGATAGTGGATACTCATGCAAAATGACCATGTTGGCTAGCTCCTTCATAGAAGCTTCCTGATTGAAGTTATAATTTCCCAAACCTGTTGTTCCATTAGCTTTTTTACTCACCTGTAAGAAGCTTTACCGAATATCAACTTTCTTATTTGCTCCATTACATCTAAATTTTAAATGATCTCTAAGATGAGAAGTTCAATTTTTGCTTCCAGCTGACAACACTTTATTACAATATATAAACTTTGCAGTGACAACACTGCTAACTACAAATCTCTCAAATGATTGCCAAACCGGATACTTAAGCTTTACTAATTGTCCAATAGCTGTTGATTGTGTCGTTGTGGGGCATTATCAATTGATTGACTGGGTTCAGAAGGTCCAAGAGGAGCAGAGGGTGTTTGATATGTTGGTATGGGTGTTACCCGAGTAGTAGATACCGATTCATTGGTACCTTCCATGATTAACTACACTACATAGTATTTTATTAACTAGTAGAGATTGTTTTGTCTTTCTTCCTTAAGTCAATGTCTATTGTGGCATTTCATGGACATTAGAAAAAATGTAGTGATATTTTGAGACTTTCTTTTTTTTTGGGTATTTCATGAATTAATTAAAAATATAGTGACATTTAATAAAATTTCCCAATTTTTTTATAAGAATACTCAAACCCATGGAATTTCAAAATGAGTTACAAGACCAAAAATTTATGGTAAAATTATAATTATATCATAATATTTTTAAAAAATTATAAAAATATGCAAAAAAAAATTTCATCCGTTCATCCTTTGTATCACCAATAGATGATCAATGCGTCTGTGCTGCAACCAATTGTAGTCATCCTGGCTACATGTGACTTGGTACAATGAAAACACCGAAGCTACAACCAAATAATTGCTGACATGGTAAGTAAAAAGAAAAAACACATTTAATATTTTTTAAAGTAAAAAACTGACACTGCTAAGGGTTATAGTGTACAGAACATAAAAGAAAACTTGTACAGAAGGTCATACAAACCTTGTACAAATGTTCATTAAACATGTACATCCTCACGTAAAAACATGTACCTTCTTACATTAAAAACATACAGATGGTCACATAAACCTGTACGAATGTTCATTAAATATGTACATCCTTAGATTAAAACCTGTACATATAAGGGAGAAAACTTGTACAAATGGTCATACAAACATGTACAAATGTTCATTAAAACATTTACATTCTCATAATTTAATATGTACATTCTCACATTTGAACATGTACATCCTCACAATAAAATATGTACATTCTCACACTAAAATATGTACATCCTCACATTAAAGTATAGTACGTCTTCCAAATAGATTACCCTAACTCCACACACCCTAAAAGCCCACTCTAGGAAAGCTAAAAAATGTCGAAGGCACTTTTAGGGTTTGTAGTGGCGGGTTTAGGGTCTAACGACACTAAACTAGCTACCACAAACCCTAAAAAAGTGTCGAGTTAGTTGCTACAATATAAAATATCAAACAACTTACAAATAGATTACCCTAACCCCACACACCCTAAAACCCACCATAAGAAAGCTAAAAAACGTCGAAGTCATTTTTAGGGTTTGTGGTAGCGAGTTTAGGGTATAAGTCTTTAAACAAAATATCATATAGAAAAATATACCCTAAAAACCTTGTCAAGTTAATAATTCAAAATTTTAAGTGTATAAATATATTAGATTAAATATATGTAAAATTAATTTTATATATCAAATTCTTATTTCATATTATAAAATTTAAATTAGATTTTTATTATATCAGTCTACTATTAATTTTTTTAATATATGATGTTAAATGATAGAAACATTAAATAATTTACAAATTGTATTATAATAGTTAACATTATTCTTATTTACGAGCTATCATACTATTATATTTAACTACACAAATATATAGTAACCGCTAAAAATGGAAACTATCTAAGTTATTTTTTTGGTATGTAGTATCTAAACACATTTAAAAGACACTTATTAAGTATAGGTACAAAAATAAGTAAACAAAAAAATCTATAATAAAAGTGTGTCGGTGATTCAAAGAATAATAATAGGGAGATTAGTTTATAATTACTATTATTTTATTTATTTAGTTACTATAAAATATTGTTACAATAAAACATAAAATTTAGATAAAACTATCTTATTATGTTATAAAAAAATTCCGGAATATGTCAATTCAAATGCCTTCACATGAATAGTGAAACTTAATGAGAAAAGTAATTTCTTAACTACATGGTACTAGCACACTATCGTACATGAATTGGATGATGAACAGAGTGGAAGAGGAGACAAACTAGCACAAGAAGAAAAATAAAGAGAATAAATTACAGAACCAACCCGATGTAGCTATTATAGTTACAGGTACATGTAGCTAAGAAATCGCGATATACACTTTTTCTTGTCTAACGGGTGACTGTAGTCACCAATGGCTACATGTCAACTTGTCTATAGTCTTCTCCCGCACGTCATGATGAGGATACATGATTCTTTTAAAAAAAAACTGTGTTACGTCATTTATTAACAAAAGAAAGATGTTGTGCTAATGTTTTCTTATAACAAATTTGTAGTATTTCAGTTAAATGAAAACTAGACTCAATTAATCTTTTGGTGACATATTTTAGTATTATTAGAATATATTGCACAGGTAGTATAGAAAAAATATATATATTTTTAACTCCAAGTCAACTTTTTGGAAATTTTATTAAAGAATATATAATCTTATACAGTAATAATATATGCTAATTGTTGTATATAAATCATTAGTTACAATTTAAAATACAAATAAGGTGATTTAATAATGTTTCCAAATACATAAATTTTCATTTTTAGAGAGTGTTTGAATGTACAAGGAAAACCTAGAATATTCAAACTTATGAACAAAATCTCATACAAAAAAGATTATATTATCTATAGTAAAAACTTGATAGATTCTTCCTTAAATATAGTGTGAATAATGTTGAGAATAATTATTTGATAAATAGACATTTTTAAGTAAAAATTAATTATAGTGGATAATTAAATATGAGCAAATGTCAGCAAATATCAATTCTCATTTCATAGCTCACAACATCTTTAACTGGGTTTTCCCCATCATAGGTCAATTACTTGCAAGTACCCTAAACCCGCTACCCAAACCCTAAAAACACCTTCGATGTTTTTTAGCTTTCCTACCCGTCACTACAAACCCTAAAAATGTCGTCGACGTTTTTTAACTTTCCTATGGTGAGTTTTAGGGTGTGTGGGGTTAGGATAATCTATTTGGAAGCCGTTCTATACTTTAATATGAGGATGCACATATTTTAATGTGAGAATGAACATGTTTTAATGTGAGGATGTACATGTTCAAATGTGAGAATGTACATGTTCAATTAAGAGAATGTATATGTTTTAATGAACATCTATACATGTATGTATGACCATCTTTAAGTTTTCTCCCTTATATGTACAGGTTTTAATATAAGTATGTACATATTTAATGAACATTCGTACATGTTTATGTGACCATCTGTATGTTTTTAATGCGAGAATGTACATGCTTTTACGTGAGGATGTACATGTTTTAATGAACATATGTACAGGTTTTTATGACAATCTGTACAAGTTTTTTTTTATGTATTGTGCACTATAACCCTTAACAGCGTCAATTTTATTCTATTTTTTTTAAAATAAATACATTTTTTCCTTTTTACTTACGAGGTCAGTAATTATTTGGTTGTAGCTCCAGCGTTTTCATTGTACCAAGTCACATGTAGTCATCCTGGATACATTGATTGTACCTGAGATGCTTTACTTTATTAATCTCGACTTGATGAGACCTGGCGTTGAAACCACATTAAACCTGAAAGAGGTGACTAACATCACTCGGACCAGTGGCGGACCTATGTTGTAGCTTGTAGGGGCACGTGCCCCCACAGGTTTATAAGTATATATGTGTCTATATATGAGAAAAATAAATAATAAATGATAAATAACTAAATAGTGTAGCCCAAATATGATGTTTTGACATTCAAAATACATTCAAAACTTAGGTTGATTTTATCAGTTATTACAATTATAGTTAAGAAAGCATCCCCACTCATGAAATATATTAAAATAGAAGATGAACTTGTTGGTCATGAAATCAGATATATTTAAGTCCATTAACAACAATATTATTATGTATCATTTTCAAATGATAAAAATATATATAGAGAAATTGTAATTTAAATATTATTTTAAAATATTTTATTTGTCATATTTCTATTAAATAAAAAATACCCCACAGATCTTAAGTTTTGGGCCCGTTACCGACTCGGACAACACAATACCAAATTATGAAGGTGAAGGTAGGTAAGCCGGTGAGATATATCATCCAAAGAGCCCAGGAAGAAACTCTAAAATTGGAAAATAAAATGTTAGGAATGATTTAACAGACTTCAATATTCCTTTTATTAACTCTTATGCTTCCCATCCTTCCACCACCCAGAATGCAAAGAGTCTACCGTACAACCAGAAGCACATAGCATCGTGCTTCCCGGTCGTTGATGTTGCATTTTCTATTTTGTGGCAGTTTTTATTTTCATATTTTCTTCTTTAGAATTATACAAAACAAATTATTTAACTTCTTCACTAATTAAAATTATTTCAACAATTTACGGTTTTAAAAGATTCATCTTTTTAAATATTTACAAACACGTTCGTGTCAGCTATCATCGATCTTCTTCTCTTTCTTTTTTCTCCTCGTTCTTGTTGCAATTATTATCGTTCTTCTTTTCTCTTTTTTCTCCTCGTTCTTGTCACAATTATCAATGTTCTTCTTCTCTTTTTTTTTCTACTCTACTCTTTGTCAGTTCAAATTAAACTCAAATCAGTCCAAAAATTTTCGCTACCGGCATCGATGAATAAATCGACAGAATTGAATGATGAAGAATCATGGAAACTTCTCAATGTTGTAACCACATGTAAGTAATATAACCATGGGTCTCTTGATTTTTTTACAAGTACACGATAGATTTTACTTTTGTCACATTACTTTCATCTTCAACCAATTGACCGCCGGTGAGAAAAAATGTTAGTACAATTTGTCTGTTTAAATTTGGATTACCATTTTAAAAACTTTCAAGTATGTGTTCAGATACTATGTACTACTTGTTCAAGTTTTAACACACATTGTTCAAAAGTTACTTCATATTGTTCCATTTTTTAAGTGAAAGTTTATATTCAAAAATATAAAATTAGTTGTTCAATCTTTTTGAAACATATGTTCAATTATTTTTTACAACTTGTTCACAAATGTAATACTAGTTGTTCATCCAAAAATTTATCGTAAAATAATGTCAATATAATTATACCATTTATATTTCTTTTTCCATTTTTCTGAACATCAATTGCATGTTCATATTAGCAATGGACATTGTTCAACATTTTAAACCATTTGTTCAAAATTATTTCATGTTCTTACTAAAATTTACTCAAATGATTTTTTCTCCATTTTGAAACATCAATTACATGTTCTTATTAGCAATACACGTTGTTCAACATTTTAAACCATTTGTTCAACATTTTAAACCATTTGTTCAATAGTTTTGTTCTTATTAGTAATACACGTTGTTCAACATTTTAAACCATTTGTTCAACATTTTAAGCCATTTGTTCAATATTTTAAACCATCTGTTCAATATTTTAAACTATTTGTTCAAAATTTATCTTATGTTTATAAAATGTGCTCATATTAAAATTTCTGACTAGTTTTATGGAAAATTATATAATAAAAGAATATTAGTATAATTTTTCTCTAAAACTAAGATTTTTTTACTAAACAATTAATAAATTTTTTAGAATTATTTGTTTTAAACTTTCCGTTTTAGATTTTTTAACTTTAACGATTACTAACTTTTTTAGAATTATTTGTTTGAAATTTTTCAGAATTTGTTTTGAAGATAAAATATTTCAAAAGTATTTGTTTCAAACTTCAAGATTTTCCTCTAAAACTTAGATTCTTTTACTTTAACAATTACTAAATTTTTTAGAATTATTTGTTTTAAACTTCTAGATTTTTCTTAAAAACTGAGAATCTTTTACTGAACGGTTACTAGGTTTAACTAATTAAAAATTTAATTTTAAATTTTAAAAACAAAAAGAGAAAATCTTTTAACTATATTAAATACACGTCACGTATCTACATTGCTTTTTTTTTTCTCCATATGTAGACTGGAAGCACGATGCTCTGTGCTTCCGGTTGTATAGTAGAATTTGCCCCAGAATGAACTTGGGGAATTGGAAATTTGCAAACAGGGGTTTCAGTCGAACTACCACAAATAAAATCCACCGATCCAAATTGCTCAGAAGTAATCAAGGTGGTTTGGTTTGATTGAGTACCGGAGGGTTGTTTTGCATGTTCTGTTTCCTCACCTAAAGGGAATTCTCCCATCTTGTCTCAGTGAGTCGGAGGTGGACTCGAGAGACATGTTATCTCTCGGGAGTCTTAAAAAAACTCCCCCTAGATATTCGTTAACCGAGATTTTAATTAAGGTATGGTGTTTGGTTATTTAGATTATAACCGAATTAAATGAATTTAATACTAATATATGTTTTAACTGATAACTGAATCTATAATCATTTTTTATGTTACACTAATAATCATTAACCGTCTGATAACTAAAGTTCCTAAAATAACCGAAATAACCGAACTTTCTAAAATAACCGAATAAATCAAACTTTTTGAATTAACTAAAATAATCAAAACCTAAACCTGGGTGAGAAGTAAAATATTAGATAAAATTATTGGGTTTAAAAAAATTATAAAAACTTGATTATTATGGATACCGAAGTTTGAATTTCAAGATCCGTTAACCGAACCAAACAAAGCTAAACTTTTATAAAACGATTAAAAAATACGGTGATCGAACCAAAAAAAAAACAATTATTTTAGATAACAACCATCCTCACCCCAACCACCCTAAAGTATCCTCCTAAGCGCTTTGTACCTGTTTTGATAATGGTCCTTTTCTGATTTAAAAAATGGAATTTTTCGGAAATATTTGTTAACAAAAACCTACACTGATTAAGTGCCAGCCGAGCGTATCCAATCATCAAAACTATATCGCCGTGCCTAGCTGGGAGCCAGCAAAATACAATGAACTAGAAAGCTTAAGAGTTATACAGCTCAACTTCGGCTCGGCTCGGTTCATTTCATGTACACCTTAAGTAATAGTTTGTTTAACTGGCTAAGAGTTAATTAACCTGAGTAAGTAGAAAAGAGAGATGCGGAGTGGGAACAATTAGGTGCAATCCTACTGCTACTCTTACAAAGCCTCAATCGGCTAATTTCGTTAACATTCAGATCAATCACTTGAGGCAATCAACAGATCTTGCAAGCATTCAGAATCTTCACATATGGTCATCATCACTGCAGCTGGTATGAGGAGAAGCTAAAACCAGTTCTTCCGTCATTAGTGGATTTCAGTTCAAGCTTCTGAAATGGGCTGCAACAAAACAAGATCCAATCATGATAGTTTTTACTAGCTGAAGATTAAACTGCCGGCAAACATGAGCTGGAACAGAACATCAAGAATGAAAGCGACAATTTAATAACCTGCTGTTAGGGTCGTAATAGTAGCCGCTAATGGAGCCATCACTGCAAGAGAAGCATACGTAGTAGAACCCTGCTATTGTCAATCCACAGTCCGTCCCCACATTCACAAAGTACTGCTCTTTCCATCTCTAAACAAAGTGCATAGATGAAACATTTGTTTGATTAAATCCCCACACCCACACAAACAAATGCTTTCTAATTCCTTTAGAAAAGAGGAATACTGTAAAACAATACAAAATGAAAATGAGAGCTTGCCATGAATATGTACGGATAGTTACTCAGGTCCAACGACTTGCCCCCATCATCCTCCACTTGTCTCTGAAAGAAGAAAACATATGTCTCGCTTAAAAAATTGACAACATTCAACGAAGGTCACCGGTGAAAATTGACCTCACCGAGAGAGGTGAGAAGGATGGGAACTGTGTCCAATGTCTTAGATCATCTTCTGGCCTGTATCAAATTTTCCAAACCCGAATATGTGAATATCCATTCCTGTTCTTATTTCTTACTAAATTAAAGAGGAGGAAATAGAGATAAGGGTATAGCAGATTACATACGATGCTTCCCATTTGCCAGTAAAGAAGGTATGGTTCTTTGTATCAACGATTTCACCTTCCCAGAATGTTACTACCTGAAATTTATTACACAAGAGGACAGCATTGAGTAGCGAATGGCATAATAGCTGGGTTTTCGTGTGCACTAGCTGCTGGATGAAATGATCCACAGTCGCCTACTTAGAAACAAGGCTTGTTAATTGGGTAGAGGTTTGGAGGGCATAGAGGTATAGAAATTTCTGTTGAGGTGCTCAACTGAACTGTGTGGTGAGTTATAAAGTAGCCAGTGATCCAGCTCTACAGCCATATCATCTCTTGTCTAAGAAACTCACACAGTTACATTCAATAACACTAAACAGATCCAGCTGTACAAGTCATAGGATATAGGACTGATCAGTGACAAATTAAATCAATGTCAGGAAGCCATAACCCCACTTGAGATGGAGATTAAGAAAACATTTTTCACTGTTGATTTCCCATGACAATGGCCAATAAATTTGTTCAGATGCAAAGAGATTGGAACTGTTTTTCTCTATGTAGTTGAGGTACTTTTACAATCTGACTCTACTGATTAGTTTGTTTAAATACGATCAAGCAGTCTGAGTGGCGCAGTCTTTTTATTTTATTTTTGCAATGAGTAAATGTAATCTGCAGTATTATTCTATAAGATCAGATATACCAGTCCTAACTGAAGAAATACTTAAAGTGATAAATGTCCCAAACTTTACAGAAGCATAAAAAGAATGGGGCTTACAGGAGTATCTGCCATAGGGACGTTAAGAGCTTCCATAGTGCCACAAAGATAACCATGTTCAAGGTCAAATCCTTGGATTCGTACGTTCACTCTCCATGCTTCATCCTTTTGTACACTAGAAACATTTTGTGTTCCAGAGAAAGCCTGAGATAAAGATCCATCCAAGGAAGAAATTTATGATCATACAACTTCAGGAGTTGATATGATATTTGGACATCGACAAAACATCTAGTCCAATCTCGTACATGAAAATTGCTCGTTGGAGGAGCACATCTGTTTGCAAAAGAGAAGCATTGAAAATGATCGAAGCCACACATATATGCATTGCCCCTAATGAAGTAGAAACTTCATTTAAATTACACTGTCCACCCACAAACTTTAAAGTTAAACTGCCCAACCATGACTAATCAAAATGAGGTGAAATCAAAGTTATAAATAAATCATATATTAACGGAGCATTTAGACAATTCAATACAATTTAACAAAAGCCCCAATTTTGCATCATGCGATGTTAGAGTTAGAAATTGAGGAAGAATTACGCAAAAATTATGACAAATGGCATAGAAGTTCACCACTTATCTATGGTTTAGCCTCTTCATTTCTTGATTTTTTTATAAGACACATTAATTTGAATCTCTAAGGGTCATATAATGTAAATTTAGGGTTTCATCAATTGTTTTGTGTTGTCTAACTTCTTCATTAAGGCAATCTTTGCCCTAGATATTCGATTGCACCTCAATGTGATTAGAACATGGGTGAGCAGTGAAATTCTTTAAAGTTCATGGGTGGGTAACATAAATTCTCAATATTTAATGGGTGGGAAATATACCTTTTCCTTAATTCAATTATTTTGCATCAATATCATTTTACAGCTAGGTTATACGCTTCACCTAGCGAATTCATGGACACTACTTAATGTATTTGGTTGCATAACAAAGTTCAAATCGTCCGTCATGATGTTTTGTTTCAACTGTCACCCAGAGTGTTTTTTCTTCTAAAGAGACCCAAGTAGGTAGGCCAGGAGAAAAGTTACTTGAATAAATGAGATACATCATGACGCAAAAAGTATTTTTGAACCAGACACATAGATGGATATCGAGAAAGGTGAAAGCACCTTGCAGCTAACCACTGCATCTGACGCAAAGAATAGAATATGCAGGGGTATTTTCTCCAACATACTCAATGTTAATCAATCCTCTGCCAACATTGCAGAATAGTAAAGGAAAAACAATCGTTTTTGTTAAGAGCTGCATAAGCATAGAAGATCTACCTGGCCGACACTCAGAAGGGAGCAAGCTGGAGGTGAAGTCTGACCAGAACTCGGACCTGCAATGCAATATTACCAGGTTTGTTCTACAGTATTGTAGAGGAAATTGCACACTATACAAGTTGACATAGCTCAGGCAACAAAATCAGTATTCCAGCCTCTACGGAGTGCATTTTTATTCACACAGGCAAAACGATAGTTGGACCAGACTTGTTGGAAATAAGCTTACAAGGTAACTCACATTTTTTAGACGAACGATTAGAATCTTATTTTCCATGGGAAGGTTAAAACTTTGAAATTCGTGCATCCATCAGTGAGCATTACCCATGGGGATCTATGTACATGAGAAAATCTCAGATTCAGAGTCACGTCAAAAATTCAGAATTCATGAGTTCAACAAACGATGTACCCTAACTAGCACATGTACTCTGTAACTCACACAAAGGCACCATTTTTATTGCTCAAGTGGCCTCCACTTGAGAAACTTGAGGAAGAAGGGAACATTCTATCTTCTTAGTGATCGGAAGCTATGTACAATCAGGCAGAAAATGGGATAGTGTGGGTAAACATGGGATATATTTTGGTAGGGAAACTAACAAGTCAGACAAGGAAAAACTCTCCAGTTCCAAAGGATAGATCTCAACGACCAATATTTGGAAATCAGATTTCTACTCTAAAAAAAAAAAAAAAGAAGAAACTCTTATGATATCTTATGATATCAAGTTGATTAGATAAAAACTTTCTCCAATCAACAGCCGCAATATGACATTTTGTATGTTATAATATCTTATCCAGGTGTCTCGTTACCATCAATCTCCGAGCTTATAGATTTGTTGGCAGTTTCCAACTCCTCGATGAGTACCATCAACCCAGTAAATCAACTGAAGGGTGAACAGCGTTCTAGACGGTCTAGCTAGAAATTTCCAGAGCGAGGAACTCAAAATTCAGGGGAAAACTCTTATGGAACTCCTAGCTAATTCGATCAATCAATCCTGAATTTCTTACATCAATTGGAAAATGATCACAGAAGTAAATATTAAGCAATGGGTAAGACGTGTCAGCCGAGAATTCAAATGAAAGCACTTTGATGGAAGCAAGGAAGCAACAAATTCGTTGATTTTAGAAAACAATCAAAAGACTTCTCGACAATTCATTACCGGACACTTGAGATGGGGCAGTGCTCTCGGTGCTCTCTGAAACCCTCACGGGCATTTTTCAATAGGATGGTTTTCCTTTTCGCTTCTCGGAGGGAATAGGGACCTCAAGGACACAGCGAAATAGAGGAAGTCCAGGTCCAACCAGTTGGTTTTCGTCGTCGGAGACGGTGAAGAAGAAAAAGCTGCTCGAGAATTCGTATTTATCTCTTCTTTATTCTTCTCTGTGACTTGGGACTGTGGAGAACTCCATGTTTTTTTTAAGCGAATAAGATTCAGTTTTTTTTAATTCAAGATATTCTAATGTGTTTTTAAAGGCCGGAGCACCTAAAAATTATAAACTCCCCATTCAATTCCCTTTTTGGACACTTTGTCCAAACGGTGACAATTTTTGCACAATTCCCATGTTTGACAATTGCTGGTCTCAATGCTGCAAAACACCCGCATTTAGTGATTGCGGTTTTTTTTTGTTTTGCACAACCACCACACTTGGCAAGTGCGGAATCTATGCAGGTCAAAACCAGCACTTGCCAAGTGCGGGTACTTTGTCATTTTAAGGTGGGCGGCAGCCCTTCCCTCCCTATAAATACCCCACTATCACTCCCTCATTCTTCACACAAATCTCTCAAACTCTCTCATATTCTCTCATATTCTCCTTTTGGGTGAGTTTAGTAGTAGCAAAATTATTTTGCAAGTAAGATGGCTGGAAGATATGCTGGAGCAGCTGGAGGCCCGGGCCAGATCAGACGGAGCTGTTTTCACTACAGACGACGCATATCTCTTGTGTGATATTATCTGGACGTGAGGTTAGTATTCTAATTGCTAAAATTTTTTAATAGTGAGTTAAAATTATTATATTTAGTTAATTTAATAATAAAAGTTAGAGAGTAATTAGAGAATTTATTTATAATGAAATGTAGGAGTATATGGAAAGAGTTTGAGAGGGCGGGGGTGTGAAGTTGAATGAAGCCCCGCCATAGATTGATTGTCCCATATTTACAAGCTGCTGGGTATGGGGTCCTTCTAGGTTAGTCGTGAATGAAAGGTAATAATTACATATGCAATGCTGTTTGAGAGATGGAGACCGGAGACCCATACATTTATGTTTCCATTTGGGGAGGTTTCTATCACTTTAGAGGACATGGCAGAGCTTTTCGGTTTACCTATCGAGGGTAGGCCGGTTACAGGTGCTACCAGTATGGAGGTTCAAGAAATATGCGCTGATTTATTGGGGAAGAGCCGGATATCGAGGACATTAGGGGGAACCATGTTCTTTTAACATGGATATCTGAAAATTTCAAAAATGATGATCCAGAGTTGACTGATGACGCTCCGCCTGCTAGGATTGCTCAGCATGCTAGGGCGTACATCTTGAGGCTACTTGGGGGGGACGTTAATGCCATCCTCCAATGGAAACTCCGTAGACTGCTGTTATCTGCCTCTGCTGGGGATTTTGATGTGGCTGGCCAGTACAGCGGGGATCTGCAGTATTGGCCTGGATGTATCGTCATTTATGCATGGCCACGAAGATAAAATATACTGGATACCTCCTGCAGCACCAGATTGCTTACTATATAGGCTTACTCGAGGATTCCTCGGTTTTTTATACGCCGGACTAGGCGGGCTGATGATGATACACCTTGTGTTATCGGTATGTTAACTTAAGTTTATATATTTTGAATGATTTAATTTTCTCGTTGTTTAACGGTAGAAGTCTTTTTGAATGTTTGATAGATGGTTACGGATGGACGCTGCCCACATCCGCACTTTGCAGGATGCTAGACATGCGATTGATAATATGTCTACACCACCCTCTACTGATGAAGTAAGTTACAAGCAGACTCAATAATTTGTTTGAATTGTGTACTTTTTAAATTAAAAGATTTAACTCTTGTGTTGCTACTGCAGTGGAGGTGGTTGCCTTATGCTAATCCACACCACCCAGGAGCTGAAGCCTACGCGTTGGTAGTTCCTTTCATCCATTTTAATATTGTTGAGGGACACCAACCAGATCGAGTCATGCAGCAGTTCGGTAGAGACCAACCTATTCCCGTCGCTCCACTTGACTGTGACAGACTTCACAGTCAAGAAAGTTCTGGGCGTACCACCACTGACTGGGTATCTTACCTCGGTCGTATCTGCAGCTGTGGGAAAGTAGAAATGATCGGCGAATTCCTCTTCACACGTATCCCCTTTCACGATCGCTGGGACCTCAGTCTGCATACATGAGGCGGTACTCACAGCACAGCATCCACTGGTTCACATCAGATGCTCGAAGGAACGCAGTTCTGGTATTAATTTTTTAAATGTCAATAATTTTGGTTAGTTGTTTATATAATTATCTCTCCATCCTTTTGCTTCTTAATATCTTTTCTTTTGTAGGGACAAACAGTGCAGCAATTTCAGTATATGTCCTAGGACACTGATAGCAGCCAGTATGCGAGATACGTGGCTGATCAGACTAGGATATATGGGCACATGCGGCACGGTTATGCACAGCCAGAGGAGCCTTTAGTCCCCCCCTGCATTCCAAGTGTTCCAGCCGAGTTGGGATTGCATTGGCAATGACGCACCCCGGAGAGCTGCACACAGGAGGAGACACAGCGAGCGGTGGCCAAGACAGCCAAGACATCATGACACTCTCCTCCTCCTGAGCCTGTAGATCCCCATCATCATTTTGATGCAGCAGTTGACGCTGGGCATATGCAATATGATGCAGGAGTTGATGCTGGACAGATGGTAGTGGTTGAGCAGCAACCTTCACAAGCACTACATCTGCAGCCTTATGCAGGTGGTCCAGACTTTGGTTACACATCCCAGCCGACTACGGAATACATTTCTCAGATGCAGACTCCGGCTCCATATCAGCCAGTACCTAAAGTTGGCGGTAGTGTAGGGGGTAATGCGGCATTACTTGATGACTTCCTTAATTCTAGTTGGAATTTCAGTTTGTCTGAGCTGTTGGGTTTTGCTGGTAGTGTGGGGCAGGTCCTAGCCAGACTTCACAACACCTGACTCAACCAACCCTACACCTTCTACACCTATAGTTACTACACCGCATACCCGCAGGCATCAGTCCATGAGATGACCATCGAGCAGCAGATTGATTACTTGGAGCAGATACCTGCATCATCTCGCACACCTGTGCAAAATTATCAACTGGAGAGTGCGTATGCAGCTACGGTCGAACAGGAACCCACCAGATAGATACGGGGAGTGGACTCGTTGATCTGCAGTGTATCTTGATTCTTGTATTTTAGTTTTTGTACCTTGTTTATTTTGAAATTAAACAATGTATTTTGTTATTGTTTGGATTAGTAATAGTGAGATTACACCTTCGTTTGATTTTGATATTCTGTATTGTGCCCTTTTTTTGAGTAGTCAAACGACATCCATTTACTCTAAAAATTTACGTACGTAGTACTACATGCACACATTATTGTGTCCGAACCTCATCTCATTTATACTTCCACAAGTGTCTCATAAATAAGGGCGAAGTGGCTAAGATGCACAATATAATATTAGAAAAACTGCAGCCTGGTGCCGTATTGCGCCCTTTTTTTGAGCAGTCAAACGACATTTACTTTAAAAATTTGCGTACACGTAGTACTACATGCACACATTATTGTGTCTGAACCTCATCCCATTTCGACTTCCACAAGTGTCTCATAAATAAGGGTGAAGTGGCTAAGCTGCACAATATTTAATATTAGGAAAACTGCAGCCTGATGCCGTATTGCCCTTTTTTAGTAGGCAAACGACATCCGTTTACTCTAAAATTTTGGTACACGTAGTACTACATGCACACATATTGTATCCGAACCGCATCCCATTTCAACTTCCACAAGTGTCTCATAAAAAAGTTCGTACCAACGTCCATTGTTTACCGCAAAATGGTTTTCTCACACCCAATGCCAATGTGGAGCCAAATGGAGATAGCAAATGATGAAGATGTACGTCTTATGGTTGAAAACTTCATGACCAACAGCGACGCATGGCCAAAATTCAACTGTTGGTGGAGTATGAACAAAGGTTGATGAATAATTATGTTATGCGTTGGATGTCTTTAATTTTTTTTTCTATAACAATTAGTCATCTATGTAGCTCCTGCTATGTCAGGTCTGCCTTAAGCAAGCACCCCAAAAATTGAAATAAAATGTCATTCTTCTTGTTATAGTTCACAACCTCAATTTTATGAAAGTTAACAAAACGTAAAATAAACGTAACTTACTTTTTTTTCCCGTGCTTGCTTAAGGCACGACCTGACACAGCAGGATCTACATATGTAACACCCCAACCGTTAATCCTATGCTTACCGTCTAATCGTCCTATTAATCCTATCAGATCGCAGCGGAACTACTTACTACGGGGGTGATACAACGCCACTAACCCCATACGGCTAGCTAGGCTTACCTTACTTACAGTCACGGTCTGATGAACATAATATACCGAGCTAATAATTACTTACCAAATACAAACGATAACAATCTTACATTCCTGGATCACCGAGTATTTAAAGTATATTCTTTCAATTACAACTTTCAAGTTTACCAAAAGAGTGAGTTTCTACGGCCACTCTCTACCAATTCACCATCCCTTTCTCTATCCAAAAAGGTGTACCCCATGGTACACCGGCTAATCCAAA
>CM041777.1:123673687-123723207 GCA_023374045.1 Limonium bicolor | reverse complement strand
CATATCTTTGTGTTGTATTATTGTGTAAAAAAAATTATTTTTATATATTTACAATGATACACTAAAATGATGTATGAATCATAAGTCTTATTAATATGGATATATACGTGTAATTAATACAAATTTTTGAACTTCTCAAAATATATCAATGCCTCGTTTTATTCTAAAGAATTTGAATTTAGATAAATAATGATATAATTTTTTACATTTTGAACTTATATTTTAAAGATTATAATTAATTAAAATTAATATAATAAGTCAGAAGAAGATATGTACCGGTGGCCTACACAATCGAAACGCTGTTCGTTAAACAAGTATTTAGTGGCTAATAATAAATTGCCCGTATCTAAAAAAATAACCAATTGTCATCGATGATGTTCAAAGTTTGCAAACCTTTTACTTTATATATAGTTACTTACAGTTCATGTGTTTTTTTTTTCAATGATGAGAAGGTTTTTGGCCTGGATATATGGGCTAGTCAATACTAATTGGCGATTAATGATATGAAAATAAATGGTTGAAAAATCAATAATCTGTAGAATGAAATAATTATTTAATTATGATATAAGTTAGTTTAATCTTTCAAATTCTCCATTTTTCTTATGAAATGTATGATGAGGTCAACTATCAATAATACTAAACCAATGATTTATGCAAAATCATTTATATGCATCAGTGTTCAATATTAAAAAGGAAACTTTTAGTTAGACATTCAATAAACACTTTATAAAAGATATTAATCGTATGATTAAAAGGCAGAGTTATTGTCTATAAATTTCATATATATATATATATATATATTACCAATTAATTTGATACTTTTTTTAATGTTTAGTCATATAGTTTCTAAAATAATACACCAGAGATGAGGTTGTCGGAATCGTAGACTATAATTAAAGTTATGGATAAGGTACTAAGGGTGTGTTCACTTAGGGGTATATAAGAAAGGGAAAGGGAATCATTCCCTTTCTGTAGTTTGTTTATAACATTTATTGATTACCTTTCCCCTCTTTTCAGTTTTAAAAACCCCCAAAATCCTCCTTCCCCATTCCCCCTAAAATCATGGGGAATAGTTTTCCCTTTCTTTCCTCTTCCAACATTTTCTCCCACTACGTAATCCAACATCGTTATTTCAAATAATGTTTAATTTACATAAATATTTTAAGAATTAAATATATATATAAATATGGAATATGATGTTTATTCAAGTTTCAAATATAATTAATTAATAATAAATATATAATCTATAAATTATTTATGAGTAACATATACTTGAATAAAAATTAAAAATAAACAATTTATTTATAAGAAAATATATTAAATGTTGTATATATTAAATAAACTATTTGCAATGATTCATTTAGTTTTTTCGGTTATATACTAAATATTTCAATTTATATGAATATGTATTAAATACTACATATAATAATATTCAAAACAAATTTTTAAAAATTTTAGATTTAAATATTATACCATAAAACTTTTAAAATACTTACTAATGTGAAATAAATGACTATATTAAAACTAAGTATAGTTGTTATTAATTATTTCATTATCATAAATAGTTCACTTTATTAAAAAATATTATTATTTATTTTATTTAATAAACTTTGTATTATTGAAAATAATAATAATCAAACTAATTATTATTTAATTAAATGTGAACTATAATATTCTAGTTAATACCAAAAAATATTGAGAAATATAAATCAAGATATTAGTCTATAAAATTATTCTTAAAATATTAAACAGTATCTAATGTAGATATTAGATAAATATTTATAATATATTGCAAATATTTTTGAATTATAACATGAATTGGATATAATTAATTATATTTTTAAATTTTGATTAAAGTGTTTATATCTTTATTGAATGTATAATTAAGATTATGTTTAATTTATATATTGTTTAAATGTAATATGTTTTTCAAATGAATGAACATGGATGATCATTTTGAGATTTGGAAACAAAAGTTATTACATTATGTTAATATTGAATAAAACAGGTATAAAATTTTTTTAAAAGGGTGATTCCCTTATATTCAAAACCAAACAACAATAAAAGGAATGACAGAATTCTATTCCGTTTCCAAGTTAAAACCAAACAAACTTTTTAATCAAAGGTAATCCCTTTCCTTTCCCCTCCATTCCCTTTCCTGATTCCATTCCGTTTCCATTGCTCAAAGTGAACGCACCCTAAGTTTTTTTTACCTCACTTCTAAAAAAAATTTAATGTTTAATTAAATTTGCATGCACAATTCAAAAATGTTGTTTTATAAATATTTGGTATACACTTTTAAATATAAAAACTATCGACTTACCAAAGTTTTAAGGCTACACCCTTTTTGATGAACTTATTTAACTCATATAACTTGATCATTTTTAGGGTTTATGGATATGAATTATTAACTTCCTGTTAGCCTTCATTATGTTCTACAAGTGATTATGGAGCCAATTTGAGGACTAAATTAAGTTAGTAGAGATGGTTTAACCAACGAGACTCGAGTAAGTGGGTAAATGGCCAAGTTGGACGAGCATGAAGAATGTGGCCTAAATTTGTAGGAGAAACTGAATATTCTTCACACAATATCTGACTTCATAAGGTATAGTAGGTTGACCAGTCATATTTATGGTCTTCCATAAAAATGTCCAAACGAAATGATGAATACTTTGGCCTCGATCATACTGGTAATAAAATGATATATATGACTATCACAAAAAAAATATGATATTGTCTATCACTTTCCCTTTTGTATGGTGTGATCCACAGGTTTTAAGTATGTACTTTCCCCTCAAATTAAGGATTTACTCGTGCATGTTACTTCCACTGGAAAAAGATAGTGGCATTCTCCACCCTTTCAGCGGGTTGTTCCCCTTTTCCGCCAGCTTCTACTTTAACTTCTTAGTCTTGCATGTGTGAGTTCTTTTTTAAATTTGAAGCTCAAAATTTACTTCCATGATCAATCTCCCACACTCTTGATAAGATGATTTTCGACTAGCATTGCCTTCAGTCTCAGCCACAAAGAGCTCGGCATTTTCCTCTTTGTTCAGCGTTGTTTAGTAAGTTGTGTCAGGTTTATCATTATCCAAGACCACCGAGTCAACGTTTAGTCCTGGTACTGCCATTAGCATTTAGCCGTTTTCTTGGAACAATTGGACCTCAAGCCGTTTAGTCCTAATCCCTCGAATCCTCCCGATGAGTGTCTTGACGATCAAGTGACAAGGACTTGGGCTTCCTACCTCCATCAGATGGGTTACCTAGGTAATTAGATCTCAATCTCCTGTTATCTTCTTGCTCACTGAAACCAAGACATCTAGAATCGAAATGGCTCAATTTTACCGGCTTCGCATAAGATTCAAAGGTTTTATTGTGGATAGCACTGAAAGAAGCAGTGAAATCACTCTCTTCTGGTGCGACACGATTGAGAACCAAATAAGATCTTTATTGCTCACCGTATCAATTGTTGTGTTGAACAAGGCTAGGTCTTAGGGTGATGATGTGCGGGTATTTTTGGCTGTCCAAATTTTTGTGATATATAGAAGAATGAGTAACGAGTGTGCGTTTCTGAGGAGGTTTTAAATTGCACGATGGGGACTCCTAGAAGGCAAATGTTTCAACTCAAACCTTGATGATGAAGATCCAATCTTCTTTTTTGCTAGAGGGGGAGATTGTTGATTTTTTTGGATTCTTTGCCGATAAACAACCAGGTAAAGGTGAAGAAACAATTTCTTGAAGAATTCAAACCAGGGGAAAATTATTAATTAATGTGGCTTGAATATTGGTCATTTAATTTTGTTTGAATTAAACTGTTAAGTTTTTCTAATTTATTAAGTACGAGAGTTACACATATTAATACATTTAGATTAATATGTTGAAACTGAAAAAATGTTACAAAAGATACAAAGAGACATGCCTTTGAAGTTTTCGAAAACGGTTTGTCTTAGCCACTATATATATGTAACATCTTTGGTTAGTTTTGATCATCTAACAATAGATCTTATTTTGAGAGAGTTAGGTGATAAATTTGAGAGGTTTGTATTTTTTTTAGTGTGAGAAAAGAAGTTGTAGTATCCTACATTAAGTTATAAACTCGTTTCGTGCTGGAGTTAGAGAGTTGGCGAGGATTAAGTGCCTCTTTTGTAATCTCACAATATTATAGTGGAAGTTTGATCTTATTGTGGTCCCGAGGTTTTTACTCTGAGTTGAAGAGGTTTTCATCGTAACTGTTGTGTCTTGCTTTATTTCCATTTTTCGATCTCTGGATGTTTTGGATTCCGATTTATACCCGTGAATTCCTAACAAATAACAAACTTCGGAACTGATAAAAAATGATTATTGTTTTATAGTGTATTATTATTGTTATATGGTGTATTTTAAACTTTACATGGTGAATTATGTACTTTTCATACATACCAAATATTATTTTGGGTTGTATTATTGTTTAAAATTTTTTGTTTTTATATGTTTACGATAATACACTAAAATGAAGATATGATTCATTAATTTGATATTATGAATAATTGAAATTGATATTATGATACACTAAAATGATGTTACGTGTTTACGATGATACACTAAATGATGTTATGAATCATAAATCTCATTGATGGATATATACATGAAATTAATATAAAATTTTAAACTTCTCAAAACATATTCATAACTAGTCTTGAAAATCAAATAGATTAATAACAGAATATTTTTTTTCATTTTAGACTTATATTTTAAAATTTTTGATTAATTAATAATATAATACTAAATAGTGCCAATAACCGGACTTCCAAATGGATAGAGCCTCACCCATTATGATACAGACAATATACATAGTCAACGAACTGTTGTGCTTATTATATTAGGAACATTTGGATTTGGTTCTTAATTATTTCTCACATGTGGATTATTGTGAGTTATTATGGGTTTCATAATTGGGTTGTTAAAAGTTTGTATAGAAGAACTCTTTTTTCTTAAATTCTTAATTTCTCATAAACACTTCATATTTTTATGTATCTAATTAACAAACAACCCTTAAAAGTTATTGATAATCATGCTTTACATTGGGGAGTGGTGGTAGTTGACACGGCAAAGCAGGGAAGGAAAAAATCCGCATGAGATTTTGTGCCTGATATTTTTTAGTCATGGCTACTTCAAACCTCTAGGAGTTTTCTAAGCCAGCCAATTGACCTAATACATTCATTTCAGTGATTTAGCTTTAAGTATTTTGTTTGACCTGAACATGATAGATAGATATTTCCATAAAAAGAAAGAAAATGATGGGTAAGGTGCATTTCGCGTTTGATACGTAATGGTCCGATGAATTTAAACTTAATATAAAATGGCTATTAATTGTTAGATTATTTTATAATAGAATGCATTCTGGGTAAGGATATCTTTAATAACGAAGTACATAACGCAGCAGCTATGTGCATATATAGTAACTTCAAAAATTAACATAATAAGAAAATGAACTTATTGAGTAATAATAGACATATTATGTATATATAGATTCTACGTATGTTAAGTTTAATTAGGTACGTACGTATTGTTATTAATGTAGTAGATGAAAGATAAAAATGATTAGTTTTTTTTAATAGGTGGGATAGGTTTTAAACTCAGTACTTTTGATTCATTGGATTCACTATTTAGCTTCACACATTGTTGATAATTTTAATTGGATTGTTAAACTAGTTGCCACGTTATAACCATTTTGTATATGATAGATGATATACTTTTGCTGATTTGGGGTAAGTGAGTCGTTTATTATTAAATGCCTATTTCCATTATAACTATAATATATATATACATATATTATTATTTTTTCTTCGAATTACATACTTTTTGTATTTCGGGGATATCCAGTTCGAGACCGATTTATAAGATCCAACAATGAGAGAATTCTCAACTAAACATTATAATCCTTTTTTTAGATAAAAACATTGATATAATCCTGAATTACCATAGCGTTTGTAAAAACAGACAAATAAATGGGATATTCTCATATTATCCTTTCTTAATTAATCTTCTACAGGTTAGGGTGTATAATCCTAACCTCGAATATATATATAATAACACTTTTTAAAATTAGGTACATTGCCACTTAATAATTGAGCCCCACATGGTTAGTGTCCTATTAAATACTATATTCACGTCACTATAATGCAAACATAAAAGATAAGAATTTGTCCTTTCTTGAGCCATATAAAATTGACCTGAAAGTAACAAGATGTCTGTCGGTCTGCCTGAGGTCTTCTTTGGTCTAGGATACTAAAATAAACGGGTTATATACTTCATCCCAATGTGGCCCATGCAGATGCCTAATATATGTTGTGTTCGGCGTTGCTTAATTGTGTTTTTCTTAATTCTAATTCGATATTCCAACGCCCCATGAGTTTCTAATAAGGAATGGGGTGGGGCGGGTAATGACTAGGCTTAAGAAAGCTAATCTTCCCCCTCGAGACTCTAACTCTCTATCTTTGCTTGGAAATTATTGAATGGCATATCCCTTGTGGTGCTTTTATTACTTCACTCTGTAGTGAAATTTAACTCTGGTGGCCTCTGTTTGATTGCGAGAGAATTAGGGATGGAGATTAGCATAATAGAGATCGAGTAAGAAGGCGAGATCGATGAGCGGTTGATACGCCGAAGAATGAAAGAAAGCGAGCGCATGCTTGTGAGAAGAAAGAAGCTTATGTTTCTTATTACTGAATGAATAGTAAATAACCGAGAGGGGGATTTATACAAGAAGCGTTTCCAAATCGGAAAACATCCATTGAGAAGCAACAATACTTAGCTGTAAAGAGGGAACTAATAAAGAAGGAAAGGGTGAGAGAAATTATACTAAAGATATATATATAATCCTAACACCCCCCCCCCCCCCCTCAAACCTAGGAAGAATGGATTTTTCCACTGTTTGTAGAATTGTCTAGCATCCCCATAGACTGAAGTTGACTCCGATATTCTTTGTCTGGTAAGGCCTTGGTAAGCATGTCAGCCTTTTGATGAGTATTAGAGATGTGGGAGACCTCAATGAGACCAGCTTTGATCTGGTCACGTACGTAATGCACGTCGATTTTGATGTGCTTCGTTTCGTGGAGAACGGGGTTGTGTGCAATGAAAACTGCGGATCGATTGTCACATTTTAGCGGTATGGGTGTGATGTCGTGAACCCCGAGCTCATGAAGTAGGCGAGAGAGCCAAGACAACTCTATGGTGACGCGTCATAAAGCATGGTACTCGGCCTCGGCAGAAAAGAGGGAAACACAAGCTTGCTTCTTGGACTTCCAAGAGATGAGAGCACCTCCGAAAAGAATGTAATATCCACTTATACCTACGAGAAATAGGAGACGAAACCCAATCAGAATCAAAGTAGGTAAGGAGAGAATAGTCATTAGAATTATTGAAGAAAATGCCATAACCAAGAGTCTGTATTGAAGAACACGGATGACAACGCCCCAATTCTCTTGACAAGGTTGTTGGTGGAATTGGCTCAGAAGTTGAAAACTAAAGTTGAGATCGGGACGAGTATTGATGAGGTAGTTGAGCTTTCCGATAAGCCACCAGTATTCGGTGACATCAGACAAGGGAGGCCCGTCATGCAGAAGAAGTTTGGTGCCAGGAGCAAGGGGCTGGCAACGGGATTCTCGGAGGTGACATGATAATCATTGAGGAGATCTGTGGTAAATTTGATTTGAGTGATTGTGACACCGTCGGTGTGATGGAATTTCATGTTGAGAAAATAACTGAGATTGCCAAGGTCCTTGATTTTGAACAAATGATGGAGAGTTTCTTTGATATAAATGATCTTGTCTTCATCATTTCCGCAAATGATGATATCATCCACGTAAACACCTAGAAAAAGGATGGATGTGCCATAGCTCTATTTGAAAAGAGAGTGATCATTATCTTTAATACCCCGGATCTAAAAATGGCGATTAAATTACTCTAATGTGATTATGAAAGGCCTAATGGTGCCTAAAGAGTATTGGTAAAAAGAATAAAACCAAAAGAAAAGAGAAAACGCTTGAAAAGCGAAAAACGTTAAAATGCGCGTTAAATGAGTATAAGAGATATATGATCTCGAGAGGGTCCGAGATGGATTCCTAAGGCTTAGTTAGGCCTAATTAGTATACGGGAATGATTCCCGAAGAAAACGGATCCAAATAATGGATTAAAAATGATAACGGAGTTTTAAGCACGCTTTTCGAGAGAACCCGAAAACGCAACTTTAAGTGGTCAAATGGACCCGTAAAAATTATAGTTGATTAAATAACTATAAATAAGTATTAATGGAAGCTTAATAGCCATTAAAATTAATTAAACGAGAAAATTCCGGGAAACGGACCCGGTAAGTGAATAGTAATGAAACCGGGAGACGAGACGCGTTTAATTCGAAAAGACGAAAAACGACCCGGGCTACTAATTAACATGGCCGGTTTTAATTAATGTGTACACACTCATTAATAGCTTGGTAGCTATTTAGTAAAAGATGACAAGGAAATAAAGTGAAGGGGTGAATAGTTAAAAGTAATATTAGTACTCTCTCTCCCCCTCTTTTATTTTCATTCACGTTCTTTCTTTTTCCCCCCACCAGAGCCTCTTCTTCTTCATCCTCTGTAATGGCGATTCCCATACGTGAGCAACAGCCCACCTTCAACCTCTCCTCACTTGCTCATTTCTTCACCGAATCGCACAAAAACTGTACCGTTAGATTCGTGTCGGCGAGGGCTACGTTTTCCACCCCTCAAAATCTTGATTCCTCCACCTTCACTTCCATGGGTGTTTTGGCTTTTGAAGCTTAAGGAGCTTATTTTGAGCCTCCACCATCTTCTTGATGCTTCAAGGTAAAAAGAAAGTTACAAGCTCTTCATTTCTAGCTAACTTTTCCAATTTTGGGAAAAATTTCCCTCACGTTGAATTTTTCCCCATGTTAGCCGTGAGCATCTTGCTCTTGTGGAGGGATGGAAACTCTTCCAATGGATTGCCAAGCTGTCCATTTGGTTATTCTAAGGTAAAACCTAAGCTAAACCTTGAAAACTAGCTCCTTGAAAAATATATATGGTTTTGTGAAGGAAAAACAAATTGATTGTTGAATGTGTGTGGTGGGCAGTGGTTGTAGTTGGCAATCAATAGCCTTGTTTGGTGTGAAAACAAGAAGTGAAAGAGAGAACAAGATAAAGAAGAAGAAGAAGGGTGAAAACCGAAATGAACAAGGTAAAAAGCTTACCTTGTGATAGTTTTATTTGCCTTGGGGAAACTTATGTTGGGGCTGTATAAACAACCTTGAGCTTGAGTAGTAATGATACTACAATATTGAGTTGAAAGAGAATGTTTAAATGAGGTTTATGTGTGCAAATAAACCTAGAAACTAAACTAGTGTACATGTGTAAACAAGAGGGAAATTTGGAGTATTGTAGTTGTTTTGTTCATTAAACAGGAATGAAGAAGTGGTTATGAGCTGTTTTATGTGTGGTGAATATGCTTGAGAAGTAAGCAAGTGATGTCAAATTTTACTTGGAAACCAAGGGTGATTAGGAGTGTGAAACCTAGGAAAAACTAGGCATGTTTCGAATATTAAAGTGAGTGGTAAATCACTTGGAATTTGGGAAGAGGAAGAGTAAGGTTCTTGGAGTAGAACTGAGAGGAAAATAAGGTCATTTGGGTGCTATGAATGGCATTAGTGTGAGAGGTTTGAATGGTTTAAAGTAATAGCCAAAATCTGTTACAATCTGTTAGAAAACAAGGGAGAAAACAAGGTTGTGAGTGTAAAAGAATCTAAGTAAAATTAACTAGATTGGTGAGTGTACTTGGTGTTTGGTTGAAAGTGGTTTAGGTGGGTAATTAGTCACTAAAACATGAAGATTTTAGTTGGTGAAGGTTGGTTAATTAATGGGCAAAGAGAGAACCTGTAACAGATGAAGAAACTGTAAAATTTACAAAATCTGTAGCAGGGTCCGGGACTTAGGTCCAGGACCAAGTCCCGGACCACCCCTGATTTTACCCCCGAGAGTGCACAACCTGCCTGGTCCGGGACTTAAGTCCATGCCCAAGTCCCGGACCACCCTTAATTTTGCGCCGAGAGTTCTTTGCTCACCTTGGTCCGGACTTAAGGTTGGGACAAGGTCCCGGACCACCATCAGAAATTAACCCGAGAGTTTAGTAATGCTTTGGTCCGGGACTTAAGATAGGAACCAAGTCCCGGACCACCCCCAGAAACCTACAGAGAGCATTTTAAAGGTTGTAAATGATGGGGGTTTAAATGTTAATGATGTTATAAGATGTTAAGGCCTTGTTTGGTGACATGTTAAGGCCCTAGGAAGTGAAAGAAAGTGTTAGAAGTGTTTGAGAAGTGAGAACTCAAATTAACAAGAGTGAAACCAAGATAACGGGATAACGGGGTAATACGGGAATAACATTTAATTATGTTCCGTATGAGCTTAGTATTAATAATAATGTTTGAAACGTTATCAGAGGATCGTGTGTGACCCGAGCAAGGTGAGATGACACAATAAAAGTAAAAACCCCGGTGAAAGGTATGATTTTCTCATGCCCCGTATGCTAACCGAGTTACTCTGATTTGTGTGTTTGTGTGCCGGCTTAATCAAGATTAGAGCATGAAAATAATCCCTTGTTTGATTATGCATGCATTGTTGTATGTTGAATGAGCTAACATACTTGTATGCCGGTGTGGTCTAACTTAGTGCATAGACCGACTTAGTGAGTATTGATTGACTAGAAACCCGTGAACGGGTAGTCATAACAATGGTATATGCAAACACACACAAGCTATCGATTAAAGTATAACGATAACAAACATATGAACTCCCTAAATGTGAGGAGATGTACGGGTTGAGTAATACCCGATAACGGTTAGAAAACCTTATTGAAACAATCCACGAAATAAATATGAGTGGAGAGATAAATGAACCTCCATCGAGAGGATTGAAGTTAGTCCAATGATGTGAATATAAGAAAGGTAAAAGAGACCTAAGGGACTATGTGGTTCCCTTGAGACACGGTCGACCTCCTAAATGAGGATTTTACCCGGTATAAGAAAATATCCGAATGTACAAGCATATGATTGTGAGGGTAACACTTAAACCTAAGATTACCCGAATTTAAGTAAAGTTCCCAAAGTCATTAGAAACATCGAGAATGATGCTTCTAGACTAATATACATGATATATTATAACTCCGAGAGAGGAGTGTATGGGAACGAGAGTAGTCCGAGAGTAGTCGGACCTAAGTAAAAGAGATAGGAACTAAGAGAGAGTTCCGTGAGCTAGTTGAACCTTCCCACCATGCTAGACCCAGAGTAGGGTCGAAACCGGGGAAGTAAGACTATGCTAGAGAGCCATGAGTTTTGGCTTAAGTATGTATAAGAGTAACAAGCGTGACGTAGGAGACCTGTAGTGTCTCGAGAATCTACAAGAGCTTGAGTATGAATAACCCAAGAGTGTGGGTGAGATAATGAGTATAAATAACCCGAGAGAAAGGGGTGAGTATATGTATGAGTAACCCGAGAGAATGGGTAAGTATAAGAATGAGTAGCCCAAGAGAATGGGTGTGTATACGAATAAGTAACCCGAGAGAGCGGGTGAGGTATTGAATAAGTAAACAAGGCATAGTGAGGAATAACCCTCAATGCCTAAGAGTAACCAGTTACCACTAACAACATTGTTATGTTAGTTAGGAATCGTGTTCCGTGATTGGATGTAGATTCCTTGTGTGATATACATATATATTGTATTGCCATGATGCATGTTGTTTGATTAAAATGAACTCCATGTATATCCGACCCAAAGTAGTCGGCGTACCGCGGTTAGCACGCGGTATATGCGAATTTCATGCGCAGCGTAAGCTGACCCCCTAGGGGGAACGTTTTTAGTGTGCAGGTACTTGAAGCTGACCACCGTTCGAGAGAGTAGGACGGGGACTGCTGTGAGCATGGGTAGTTAGATTGTAATTACTTATGCATTTGAAGAGGTGTAAGTCCGAGTATGTTATCGGCATCCGTAATGTAGACTCGGTATAGTAAAGAGTGAATTGAGTATTGTATGTATGAGTACTCGGTTGTTCCAGTTCATCAGACCGTTACGGTATGTAAGAAAGGCCTGGTTAGCCACATGGGTGGCTAACGGCGTTGTTTCACCCCTCGTTGTAATTAGAGTTCCGCTGCGTGAGTAGAGTAATTAGTAACATTAGAGGTAATGACGAGATTAACGGTTGGGGTGTTACAAAAATGGTATCAGAGCGAAGTATCGCTCTGATGACTGGAAATACCGAGCTTAGGAAATACCGAGTTAGGATATAGAGACTTAGGGCTAAGGGTTGAGTGGTAGCGTGAGAGATGCGCTAGATAGGAACTTCCAGTATGATCTGGATACCTACAATACCAACCCGCCCTCCACAACCCCCGTATTAAAAGCTTGGGAAGAACGCCAGAGAGAGGGAAACCCAATCTGGCAGTTATTTAATATTCAATATGAACTAGAACCTGTCATGCGGTAGATCCCGAGAACCGGAAATCCCGGAGACGGATCCCGCTGAAATGACAAAATGCATGCAATGACGGAAGGTCGAGACATCCTAATCCAAGGAGACCAGAATTTGTGGCAGCCTGGGGCGACATGCTTAGCAGTCGCGAGAACCCAGCTGGCCGAGCAGCAGCAAAAGGAAGCACCAACCGTGCAAGAAGGCGGATTAATAAGAGCTAAACCGAGACACATGTCTACGGACCGCCATACTAATAATACCACATCGGTACACTAATCGACTAAGAATCTAGTCAGAGTAGATACACCCACCCTGCCACACCCGAAGAGGTTGCAATACCTAACGGGCACAGCTTAGACAGCTAAGCATAGCTAGGGATATACCCGAATAGGACTACAGAAGTAGTACCTAAATAAGTTAAACCTCGGTAACCACAGTAAAGACGTGGGAACGAGCAACGAGGTAAAGCCTAGAATTAAAGTAATAAGGAACTCCGAGAGTGGAGGAGCACCTAAATGAATGACAACATGTCAGATGAATGAGAAGCAGCCCAAGAGCAGTTATCCAACCAAGGAAAGGAAGAGCCGACGAGGCTACCAGATAATGTGAACAATACCGTGACCGGTATGAGTTAACCAAAAACCGCCTGTACCGCGCACTTGCCTCGGCAAGTGCAGTAATAACGGGACGTTAAGAAGAATCTTAACAAGTGACAGTACTTAGCAAGTACCAAGACGGCAAGAGAAGCCAAATAGCACCACAACCCTAAGAATTCTGAAACGAAACCTTGGAAAGGCCTAAAGGCCTGACCACGGTATAAAGAACATACCGGCCAGCAAGAAGCTGGACTGGTAAGAATCAGCCGGCATTGAAATGCCATGAAGAGCTTACTTTTAAACCAAATTTTTTTCAAACATAAAATTTTCCAAAAACCCCCGAATTTTAAAACCAAACCAGAGAATGACGGTAAGTTATCATAGGACGATATAAGAGGAGTTGGCAACAGAATACTTCACTTAGGCGTGTGACCGACACTACGGTATACAAACGAGACATGGAACGACCGCACTCCAAAGGAGCTTGCGGGCCTAACAGACCAATTATGAGTTAGTTGGGTAAGTGGTAACGTATCAATAAGATACTCCATGTATGTATACAAGTAGAGTACGGAACACGGGAAGTAGCCCACTCCATACTACGGACGAAAGAGCCAATTCAAACCGAGACAGCTGGACACCTCGAATAATCGAAGAACACAAAGAAGCTTACAAAGCTAAAGGAGTCAAGAATCCAGTAGGAGGATGGAGCTAAGAACATAACGTTAAGAAGTGCGAGAAGCACAGAGTATTAAGTGTAGACATTGGATATGTGACAACTGGAAGAATACCCAGTATAAACAATACGGCGAATACCTAAAATGAACATATCAATATTTGATGAATGGGATAGAATTCCCACTTTATACCTCACTGAAGAGAATAATGACCGGACCTAGTAGGTATTAGAAGGTACCCAAGGATCTACCCAATAATGGGAGACATTACAACCCTAAACGGGATAGTCAAGGACATAGCCGCAAGGCGAAGTCACAACTGAACATAACCATGAGTACAAGCCAAATGTAATGGCATTACTCAGTAACACCCAGGAGCAATCCGAGAAGGGTGCCGGAGTCAACAGTAGTTGAACGAAACATCGTGTTGAGAACACAAGTGTTTAAGCAAACACTCGGGCAGAACCCGAAGGGATCCCTCGTAACACGGGATACCCTAAATGCTAGAGGGCATGAATTAATACCTAGTAGATAAGGGCCTTCCAAGTACGGAAGGGTGGTGAGACAACCATGTCAAAGAGCCCAGAAAAACCTCCTAACCCTAGTGGCATACGGAGAAGAAGAAACCTATAAACAGCCGCATGGAGCATGACTCGAGGCAAGGTGGCTTGTAAGCCGATAAAACCAACTACAATACGTAGATCCAAACGTTGTAAACCTATGCATAGAGGCATAAGAGGAACAGTGGTGAATGAACCACTACCTTAGAGTGGGGATACCACTTGTTATTATGGGGCCTATGGAGCGGCATTTGCGTGAATCCTCCAGAGAAAGGCTACCACCTAAGTATGAAATGTGAAACCGCTAGAGCGGTGTAGCAAAACTTGAGCATGTGTATATTGCCAATGAGTATATGAACTAGTAGAGTAATCAGTTGAGTAGTAAACACTGTATGTGTGCAATATGAACTGCAGAGTAAGCAGCGCGCAAGTGCGCAGAGAGATTTTAACAATAGCGTATGTTGTTGAGCCAAGTGAATGGCAAGCCATAGTATAAATGGCGGGAGTACATGAGCAGAAGCTAAAGTAGTAGCGGATGCCATGTAAACAAATGTTGTTTAATGAGTAAGAACATGGTACGCAGCAAGCGACCATTGTAAGAGTATATTCAGATATGATAGAGCTGATGAGAAATGTGTAAAGAAGACATGATCATTCCTATCTCATGAGAGATTTACTGTCAAGGGTTTACGCTTCTGCACTCTGTATGACTGAGTGTTTTGGTATTGCACTTGTGCGGTGATGATCGAGTGGGAGAGCCAGGAATTGAGAAATGTCAACAAAGCCTGTTGAGTGAGAATTAGAGAGATAACCGTGCGGCCATTGGCCAAAGATGCACAAAGAACGTGGGCAGTAACCCACAGGGCCCAGGATCGATATGTGGAAAAATGCAGAGTAGTATGAATGAAGAACTCTGGCACAGAACCAAAAACAAACATAATCCATGTGCCACTATTAAACGAGGAAGCACTACATGCTAAGTAGTAGCTTGACCTCAACCGACAACAAGTCGGGAAAAATAAGTGAATAATCACAAAGGTATACAGTGTTATACGAAATAGATTCCCAGAGAACTGGAGAGACAATCTAAAATTCATCGAATTCGCATACGGTAAGAGATACCAAGCGACGTTGAAATACATTGAGAATACCAAAGAGCGAATTAAGCTCTAGTTATCAGGTCACGCAGCAGAAGCTTGTGGACCGTGATTCAGGGTTAATACCTATGATCATAAACCCCTTGAAGCCTTAGAGGCTAGAACCGAACCCGGTTATGAGTTAATTAACCGTACTGAAGTTAAAACACTTCATAATACTCGAATTAATGAACCAATGTTCAGTGATAACATATGGTTGGTTACGCGGGCGTAACCCCTTTTAAGGGGGGTAGGGCGAGAAACCGCTTAGAGTATGTTTTACGTTGGTGCGTAAACTACTATGTGCATAGCACAAAAAGAAATTGTTTTGATGATTGGAACTTATGTTACATAAACATATGTACCCATTCATTGTGTAATAATGATGTGTGCATGAGTGATGCAAGTAACGAGTATGTAAATTTATGAAAAGAGGAGTAGAGAGACTCCTAGGGAATGAGAATCCCTATAGTATATGTCTAGTGAGATTAGACATGAGTTATGATGAGTATGAATCGGCATGAAACCGATGTGTAACCTAAGAGGGAGTGAGTTCCCTAGGTGATTTTATTTGAGAATGATTGATGGAGTGAGTTCCATCCTTTGGAGTTGTATGTTATGTTTTATGAGTACAATTTGAGAAATAAGTCATGATACCTAGGTAAAGTAGTGAAGCAATGAGAATAATGATGACCTAAGTCTAGGAACTAGAGAAATTGAAACAGATTGTTTTATGAATATGACTAGAAAGAGTAAAAGATAGAAAACGAAAATGTTTGACTATCTGATTGTTTGAAACTGACGTGGGAGGTGGAACTTGATCTGCTAGCGATCAAGGGAAACCGAACACAAATTGGGGTGGAAGGATAGTTCAACACTGATGCTGATCACATCAGGGTTGGATGATTCTTGAAGCTCCCTATAGTGGTCACAAGTAATCACGCTAAGAAAGATACAACTACCATGAACCGGATTTGGAGTTGTGTGATGTTTTAAAAAGAATTTTCAAACAGATTTTGAAAAAGAATTTTCTTCAAGTATGAAGATGGAAATGAAAACTGGTTTTGAAACCGCTATCACCCGCCGATGGCTGGCCTTAAGTCTTGATGACCGGTAGAACGGTGGGCGTGTATTAGTTTTGAAACCATTGCACCGTACGTGCGGCGGTCCTAAGTGACCGGTTGGGGCGGTGTCAGTGTGTGATTTTTCCAAAGGCAGCGGGACGGGGAGAGTACCCTGAGATGTTCCTGTGTTGAGTGAGTCAACCAGAGTGCCTGAGGATATGTATATGTGTAACGTTTTGATCAGAACCGAAGGGACCGTGGGCCAGAGAGAGTAAGTGCCCATTTGTCATGAAACGGCCGTGAACCAGAAAGAGTAAGTGTTCAACGTGACCGGTACCTGAGGGATCAGTAGTATATTACTCAACATGGATTCGAGGACTGTAGTGCCTTCTTGTCTTCGGACCGATTCCATGGAGAGAGTAAAAGAGTATTTTTGATTGCTATACATGCTGTGATATGTGTGTGGTATGTGTAGTATGAAATGAGAGACTTGTGGAGTCAGTAGGGTTATACATGTACTATAACCTTGGCATAGTACGCCATGAGAGTAACCATCTAGATTCACAACTTTGAGGACAAAGTTCCTAAGGGGGGTAGATTTTAATACCCCGGATCTAAAAATGGCGATTAAATTACTCTAATGATTATAAAGGCCTAATGGTGCCTAAAGAGTATTGGTAAAAAGAATAAAACCAAAAGAAAAGAGAAAACGCTTGAAAAGCGAAAAACGCTAAAATGCGCGTTAAATGAGTATAAGAGATATATGATCTCGAGAGGGTCCGAGATGGATTCCTAAGGCTTAGTTAGGCCTAATAGTATACGGGAATGATTCCCGAAGAAAACGGATCCAAATAATGGATTAAAACGCTAACGGAGTTTAAGCACGTTTTTCGAGAAAACCCGAAAACAACTTTAAGTGGTCAAATGGACCCGTAAAAATTATAGTTGATTAAATAACTATAATAAGTATTAATGGAAGCTTAATAACCATTAAAATTAATTAAACGAGAAAATTCCGGGAAACGGACCCGGTAAGTGAATAGTAACGAAACCGGGAGACGAGACGCGTTTAATTCGAAAAGACGAAAAACGACCCGGGCTACTAATTAACATGGCCGGTTTTAATTAATGTGTACACACTCATTAATAGCTTGGTAGCTATTTAGTAATAAGATGACAAGGAAATAAAGTAAAGGGGTGAATAGTTAAAAGTAATATAGTACTCTCTCCCCCTCTTTTATTTTCATTCACGTTCTTTCTTTTCCCCCCACCAGAGCCTCTTCTTCTTCATCCTCTGTAATGGCGATTCCCATACGTGAGCAACAGCCCACCTTCAACCTCTCCTCACTTGCTCATTTCTTCACCGAATCGCACAAAAACTGTACCGTTAGATTCGTGTCGGCGAGGGCTACGTTTTCCACCCCTCAAAATCTTGATTCCTCCACCTTCACTTCCATGGGTGTTTTGGCTTTTGAAGCTTAAGGAGCTGATTTTGAGCCTCCATCATCTTCTTGATGCTTCAAGGTAAAAAGAAAGTTACAAGCTCTTCATTTCTAGCTAACTCTTCCAATTTTGGGAAAAATTTCCCTCACGTTGAATTTTTCCCCATGTTAGCCGTGAGCATCTTGCTCTTGTGGAGGGATGGAAACTCTTCCAATGGATTGCCAAGCTGTCCATTTGGTTATTCTAAGGTAAAACCTAAGCTAAACCTTGAAAACTAGCTCCTTGAAAATATATATGGTTTTGTGAAGGAAAAACAAATTGATTGTTGAATGTGTGTGGTGGGCGTGGTTGTAGTTGGCAATCAATAGCCTTGTTTGGTGTGAAAACAAGAAGTGAAAGAGAGAACAAGATAAAGAAGAAGAAGGGTGAAAACCGAAATGAACAAGGTAAAAAGCTTACCTTGTGATAGTTTTATTTGCCTTGGGGAAACTTATGTTGGGGCTGTATAAACAACCTTGAGCTTGAGTAGTAATGATACTACAATATTGAGTTGAAAGAGAATGTTTAAATGAGGTTTATGTGTGCAAATAAACCTAGAAACTAAACTAGTGTACATGTGTAAACAAGAGGGAAATTTGGAGTATTGTAGTTGTTTTGTTCATTAAACAGGAATGAAGAAGTGGTTATGAGCTGTTTTATGTGTGGTGAATATGCTTGAGAAGTAAGCAAGTGCTGTCAAATTTTACTTGGAAACCAAGGGTGATTAGGAGTGTGAAACCTAGGAAAAACTAGGCATGTTTCGAATATTAAAGTGAGTGGTAAATCACTTGGAATTTGGGAAGAGGAAGAGTAAGGTTCTTGGAGTAGAACTGAGAGGAAAATAAGGTCATTTGGGTGCTATGAATGGCATTAGTATGAGAGGTTTGAATGGTTTAAAGTAATAGCCAAAATCTGTTACAATCTGTTAGAAAACAAGGGAGAAAACAAGGTTGTGAGTGTAAAAGAATCTAAGTAAAATTAACTAGATTGGTGAGTGTACTTGGTGTTTGGTTGAAAGTGGTTTAGGTGGGTAATTAGTCACTAAAACATGAAGATTTTAGTTGGTGAAGGTTGGTTAATTAATGGGCAAAGAGAGAACCTGTAACAGATGAAGAAACTGTAAAATTTACAAAATCTGTAGCAGGGTCCGGGACTTAGGTCCAGGACCAAGTCCCGGACCACCCCTGATTTTACCCCCGAGAGTGCACAACCTGCCTGGTCCGGGACTTAAGTCCATGCCCAAGTCCCGGACCACCCTTAATTTTGCGCCGAGAGTTCTTTGCTCACCTTGGTCCGGGACTTAAGGTTGGGACAAGGTCCCGGACCACCATCAGAAATTAACCCGAGAGTTTAGTAATGCTTTGGTCCGGGACTTAAGATAGGAACCAAGTCCCGGACCACCCCCAGAAACCTACAGAGAGCATTTTAAAGGTTGTAAATGATGGGGGTTTAAATGTTAATGATGTTATAAGATGTTAAGGCCTTGTTTGGTGACATGTTAAGGCCCTAGGAAGTGTAAGAAAGTGTTAGAAGTTTGAGAAGTGAGAACTCAAATTAACAAGAGTAAAAAGATAACGGGATAACGGGGTAATACGGGAGTAGCATTTATTATTACCGTATGAGCTTAGTATTAATAATAATGTTTGAAACATTATCAGAGATCGTGCGTGACCCGAAGGTGAGATGACATAAAGTAAAAACCCCGGTGAAAGGTATGATTTTCTCATGCCCCGTATGCTAACCGAGTTACTCTGATTTGTGTGTTTGTGTGCCGGCTTAATCAAGATTAAAGCATGAAAATAATCCCTTGTTTGATTATGTATGCTTGTTGTATGTTGAATGAGCTAACATACTTGTATGCCGGTGTGGTCTAACATAGTGCATAGACCGACTCATAGTGAGTATTGATTGACTAGAAACCCGTAAGGGTAGTCACATAACAATGGTATATGCAAACAACACAAGCTATCGATTAAAGTATAACGATAACACAAACATATGAACTCCCTAAATGTGAGGAGATGTACGGGTTGAGTAATACCCGATAACGGTTAGAAAACCTTATTGAAACAATCCACGAAATAAATATGAGTGGAGAGATAAATGAACCTCCATCGAGAGGATTGAAGTTAGTCCAATGATGTGAATATAAGAAAGGTAAAAGAGACCTAAGGGACTATGTGGTTCCCTTGAGACACGGTCGACCTCTAATGAGGATTTTACCCGGTATAAGAAAATATCCGAATGTACAAGCATATGATTGTGAGGGTAACCTTAAACCTAAGATTACCCGAATTTAAGTAAAGTTCCCAAAGTCATTAGAAACATCGAGAATGATGCTTCTAGACTAATATACATGATATATTATAACTCCGAGAGAGGAGTGTATGGGAACGAGAGTAGTCCGAGAGTAGTCGGACCTAAGTAAAAGAGATAGGAACTAAGAGAGAGTTCCGTGAGCTAGTTGAACCTTCCCACCATGCTAGACCCAGAGTAGGGTCGAAACCGGGGAAGTAAGACTATGCTAGAGAGCCATGAGTTTTGGCTTAAGTATGTATAAGAGTAACAAGCGTGACGTAGGAGACCTGTAGTGTCTCGAGAATCTACAAGAGCTTGAGTATGAATAACCCAAGAGTGTGGGTGAGATAATGAGTATAAATAACCCGAGAGAAAGGGGTGAGTATATGTATGAGTAACCCGAGAGAATGGGTAAGTATAAGAATGAGTAGCCCAAGAGAATGGGTGTGTATACGAATAAGTAACCCGAGAGAGCGGGTGAGGTATTGAATAAGTAAACAAGGCATAGTGAGGAATAACCCTCAATGCCTAAGAGTAACCAGTTACCACTAACAACATTGTTATGTTAGTTAGGAATCGTGTTCCGTGATTGGATGTAGATTCCTTGTGTGATATACATATATATTGTATTGCCATGATGCATGTTGTTTGATTAAAATGAACTCCATGTATATCCGACCCAAAGTAGTCGGCGTACCGCGGTTAGCACGCGGTATATGCGAATTTCATGCGCAGCGTAAGCTGACCCCTAGGGGGAACGTTTTTAGTGTGCAGGTACTTGAAGCTGACCACCGTTCGAGAGAGTAGGACGGGGACTGCTGTGAGCATGGGTAGTTAGATGTAATTACTTATGCATTTGAAAGAGGTGTAAGTCCGAGTATGTTATCGGCATCCGTATAATGTAGACTCGGTATAGTAAAGGAGTGAATTGAGTATTGTACATGTATGAGTACTCGGTTGATCCAGTTCATCAGACCGTTACGGTATGTAAGTTTAGCCTGGTTAGCCACATGGGTGGCTAACGGCGTGTTCACCCCTCGTTGTAATCAGAGTTCCGCTGCGTGAGTAAGTGTAATTAGTAACGGATTATGAGGTAATGATGAGATTAACGGTTGGGGTGTTACATTATCTGACATGGTGAAGCCCAGATTTGTGAGGGAGGCGGATAGCTTGGCATACCATTGGCGGGAAGCTGTTTCAGACGTATAACATTTTTGAAGTTGCAAACCAATCCATTTGTTTTGGTTGAGGCCATCGGGAACTTTCATGTAGATTTCCTTATGCAGGTCACCTGGATGAAGGCGTTACTGACGTCAAATTGATGGATTTTCCAACAGTGTTTGTAGCTACGGAAACTAAGGCACGGATGGTGGTCTTTTGACCACGGGAGAGAAGGTCTCATGAAAGTCTTCGCCTTCTTTTTGGGTGAAGCCCGAACAACCAAGCGCGCCTTATAGCGTTCAATATTTCCATCGGTTTGTATTTGACGATAAAACCCATCAACATGTAATGCATCACTTTCCTTTAGGAAGTTTAACCAAGCTCCAAGTAATAGCTCGAGGGCCTTGAGTTCAGTGGCCATGGTGTCGCGCCACTCAGAATATTGCGAGGCAATGCGATGGAGGAGGTTTAGGTGGACAATGAGTGAGACCGGGACACATAATACGTGATGGGAACAACGTCAGTTAAAGTTTGTATATTGCATAAGGTTTGGGGTAGGGGTGGCAAAACGGGTTCGCGGGTCGTTGTTAGGCTAAACCAAACCCGACCGTTATTAAACGGTGGACCCGACCCAACCCGTTTAATTAATCGGTGTCAAAATATGAAACCCAACCCGACCCGTGATATTAACGAGTTGACCGGGTATCAAACGGTTGACCCATTGACCCAATTAACAAATATGGTCCAAATTTAAAACTCAAATCCAAGCATATAACTCAAACCTAACATGTTAGTTATATAAAAAAAATATTTGATTAATTACCATAGATTTGCCATTCTATGATATTATTAACTTTAATTTAGTTAAATACTTAATTTTAATATTTATATATCTTATTTATATTAAAATTTGATAATAAAAAAATGAATAATCTATAATTTATAATATATATTTATTTAATATAAATTACTTCAACGGGTTAGCGGGTTACATACCTTAAACCCAAACCCGACACGGTTATTAAACGAGTCGTGTTCGGGTTGACCCGTTTATTTAATCGTGTCAAATTTTAAAACCCAAACCCGTTAACTTCGTGTCGGGTTCGTGTTGGTCAAACAGGTCGTGTTGAAATTGCCACCCCTAGTTTGGGGTGAGAATATTCAATTCTCGTAGATAGAAGATGAGTGAAGGGGTCAGAGAGAGTGTGATTGCACTCATAGTCATGTAGCTTTGCAGGAGAATGTCAGACATGTGTGGATCGTCTAGGTCCATCAATGATGGATAAACCAAAAGTTTCGATGATGGATAAATCATCAGTTGTAGGACCATTATCCTCATGCATTGGATGTTCCACATGATTGCCCTGATTTGGATGAAGAATGGTCTGGGCCTCGTGATAAGTGTGAAACATATAGGCTTTTTTAGGGTTTAATTACCTTATAATTTGCAACAATTTAAGCAATGTTTCCCACTTATTCTGTGTTTTTCCTAAGAATGATGTTTTGATATGAATTGACGCATTTTATGTGTTAAATATAGGAAAACCCCTTGGAAATGAAGATTTTACATCATAAGGATTACCACGCAACAAACGGGGAACAAATCAAGAGAAGAGACGCAAATATTGGTCACGTCCGGGTCAACTTGGCCGGACGCAAATCCGGACGTCACATGTCCAGATCCGGACGTAAGCCGGACGTGACCCAAGATCCAGCTCCAAAAGTTCTATGTCTTGTCCGGATCCGGACACAGATCAGGACGTAACCCGAGATTTAGATCTGAAAATTCTATCTCACGTCCGGATCCGGACGTCACACAGAGACAAAAAATAAAAATGCAATCTCGCTTATAATCAGGCTTTCGGCGCAATTATCAGCCGAAAGCACTAGTTAAGCCCATCCTCAATTTGTTTAGCCTACGCCCATGCTCTTACCCAACTCACCACTAACCGATGTTTTATTTCTGAAGCCTATATAAACTCTCCTCCTGCTTCCATTTCAATTCGTACCAGACGCTCCAGTCTAAACATTACACTCTCCTCCTCTCCCTCCATATTACATGCTCATCCACGATAAACCCTTCATCTCTATTCACAAACCTTTCTCTGTAATTCTTCTCCCTCACTCACAGACAGAAACCTGCTCACGGTGCTTCATTTAGCCACGTCCGGATTGACGTCCGGATCCGGACAGACCCTGAAGAACGCGTCCGGATCGGCGTCCGACCCCAGATAGCCGGACGTGACACAGTCAAGAGTGGAAATTACAGAATCGGCGACGGCTTCTAAAATCAGTTTTTCTGCTAAATCCCTCCATCCTTATGCTGTTTATATTGAGCATTGTTATTATGTCTATGGCTGAGTAGTCACTTTTAATTTCGGTTTACTATGTATCTCTAGATTTACTATTTCTGAACCTTTGTGATTTTCTGCAGTACTTTAGAATAAAGTTCTTTTCCCTTATGAATTCCTAAACTTTTTAATCTGATCAATTATTAAGTTTATTAGTTTGTTAGCTTATAAGTGAGAACTGCGGCTATCAATTGACTACAGGGAAAGAACCAGTTAGTATAGATATGATAATTCCTCTAAACCACTAGCTGACCATTAATCTAGACTATGCTTAAAGCAATTAGTAAACAGTGGATTCATAACGAGAGTTAGGATTCAGTCTTTGCTAATTAGAATTCGTGGAGCGGGAGACCGAATACAAGTTATCCTTATTCTAGGGTTTTATTCAGAATTCTGTAGAAATCACTTAGGAGAAGAAACTGCAAATCTAGAGAGAAGTAGTAAACCGAATTTCCTTTATCAAACAAAATCAAATTAATTATTTACCTGTTATTTATTGTTTATTGAACTCCTTTACAACATTTACCATCACGTACAAAACCCCCAATCTCCTGTTACTTTTATATTACTCTTGTTTTGTGTGTAAGTAGAAATTAAACTAGACACTGCCTCCTTTGGTTCGATACTCAGGGAATACTCCAAGATTTAAACTTGCTATAATCGACCGGTACACTTGCCGTTAGGTTAAACCCTCAACAACAATTTACCGTTAGGTTCTTACACAACACCTCGTCAACACTGTTGTGGTGATTTGTGTCTGGCCCAAGGACGGAGCTGTTGTCCTCACGTATTGCTGTGTCTTCAATTGTATCAAAATTTTGTTGGACTGGTGGGCTTGGTTTTTGTCGATTCCAGGCGTGATGTTGATGGTCATCATCTATATCACTAGGAAAAGTGAGAGTTGCAAAATTATCATGGGTGTCTTTAGTGGGTTGGGCCTATAAGGGAAAAATGTGTTCATGAAAAGTTAAGTCTTTGCTTTTTGTAACCCGTTTTCCATTAATAAGAAAAATTCGATGGCCCTTTTTTGTATAAACCTGGGCCAAGTATACACCGTGATGTCCACAATCATCGAATTTAGATTGAGAAATGGTTGGTCCAGTATGATAGACTAAAGAACCAAGCGTTTTAATGCTATTGAGGTTAGAAGCCCATATAGGTATTCATGGGGAGACATCCCATTCAAGGTTGAAGATGACAATCTATTTATGAGCAATGTGCCCATCAAAACACTCTCGCCCCAATAGCTTAAATAGAGACCGGATTGGAAGAAAAGAGCATGAGCCGTTTCAAGAAGATAACGGTGTTTGCGCTCAACCACACCGTTTTGTTGCGGTGTGTAGACACACATGGTTTGATGGAGGATTCCTTTATCGTGGAAGAATTGTCTTGATGTTTTGCATGATCCTAACTCGTAGGCGTTATCGGACCGGATGATTTTCACAAGCTTGTTAACTTGACGTTCGGCCATAAGAATGAAATTTCGGATGTGTTGTGGTGCTTCGGATTTGAACTTCATTAGAATCACCCATGTGCTTCTACTAGCATCATCCACTATGGTAAGGAAGAAACAACACCCATCTGTAGACACCAAAAATTCTCACCCCATAAAAACAAAATTCAGAAAAATAATAAAATATGAGGGTTGTCGTCTTTCTTTTCAAAACTTATCCATGTGCATACCAAAATAAAACTGTCATTTTATGACAATTTTTTTTATTTAAATTTTCAAGGCATTCTTTTTCAAACTCGTCCATTTTTGTTATTTACTTAGTTTTCCATTTTACTTCATTCTATTTGTATTTGCTTATGTACTTGTATGATTGTTTTATATTGGTCTTATTGTATGCTATTTTGTTACATCTGTATTTTATATCATTGCATTGATATTTTTCACTTGGATTTTACTTATTAGTATTCACGTTTTATCTTCTTTATCTTTATTATTTTCATCATTTTATGTATATTTCATGATTATACTGCATTGATTATTATTTATGTTTCTTATCTGCATTTTTTATTATTATTTCATGTCTCTTTTAAAAAGAAAACATTTCATTTTTGTATACAAAACATCTGTGTTAGAGGGGACTCAATCAAACTAGGCTACAACCTCCTTATTATTTCCCACATCTTTATAGAAAGATTAAGTGGTGGTTCAATTGGTAAGCACGCATATTAGGGGAGCCACAGGTTTGTTGTTGGAAACTTAATGCTAGCAGAAGTGTTTCTGTTCATTTTTTAGCTTTACACCAGTTTCCTTCTAAGTCCAGTAGGTCAAAACAAAAAAGATTGAACACAAGAAACCCTATTCCCAGAGCAGGTAGCCGCCATCTCCCTCATTCCCTTGGTCGTTCTTCATTCTCAAAAAGAAGCAGCCAACACCTATTCCAAAAAAACATTCTCCTCTGCTCATATACTTCATTTTTTTTCTTTCTCTGCATCTGGTAGTCTTCACCGATGGAAATCTTGCAACCTCCCAGGCGAACGAGTGAACATGCATGCTCTTGCTATTACATTCTCTTCACTGTCGATACATTCAACAATTTCATTCGATAAACAAGCATATGCACTCACTGCTCTACTCCATTTTCTTCACTACGGGTAATTTTGTGACCCAAACTAGCAAATCAGAAACACACATGCTCACACCTCCCTGATTTTCTTCATTCACGGTGATTTTGCAACCCCTGGCGACAAGAAACATACAGACCCACCCTCTCTTCATCTATTTCTCGGTTGGTGACCACTGTCACGCGCAAGCTAATCCCCTCAGTCCCAACGCCACTCCTTACCCTCAACCCGGCGGTGATGACTTATCTCGAGGAATCGGAAAACCCAACCAGAAGGAACTCTCTCTTCCGTTGCTCCTTGAATGCCTCCCATCTATCTGAAAAAATCAATGACCATTAGCCACCTATTCGTCATCGAACACGGTTGTGATGTTCCTCTTATTATTCTATCTATATCTTTCTCTCTACTGTTGGATCTTATTCACTTGTCAGATTTTCAGTTTGCAGGTTATGTCGAGCTTATCCCACATACTGGTTAAATTTGAGTAGAGTCGAACATATACCTGGGTGATTCGACTTCTGTTCTTACTTGCTTTGAGTAATTATCGGACTGATGTGATTGTCTTGGTTTGAGCTCAAGTCTTTAGTGTTTCATATTTGACATAATTAATCTTCTAACTTGTCTTTCTCCTGGAAAGTTGGTTTAAATCTCAGTTATTTTGCTCAGAGAACTCGAGGGACAATTCGCATGTCGGTATGGGTTAACCTACTATCATTATCCTGGTGTTCGTCTGAGAGAGTAAACTTAATCTGCTACTTTATTATTGGCTGATAATTTCATAATCCGAATTCAAGTTCAAAATTCTGGTTGCTGAATTTTGCTTGGATGTGTTGTCACACTGTGCTTGCATACAACCATATCTTTTGCAAATCCGTTTATACCTCAACACTGTCGAGCAACCCTGATTCTGAATTACGTTTGATAATTATTGATGGGGGTCCTGTGATTTAAGCTAATCAGTTTGTTAAGTCGGAGATTAATACGGTTTACAAGATCGATACAGTTGAGCTTTTGATTAACTGCTGGAAGATAACCATGTTTTACTTTCGAATTCCAATGTTGATCATGCAGCATCCGACAGTTGTTTCTTCCAAATTTGTTTGGTCATGAACTTGGGCTGAAAGTATCTTTACTTCTTGTTTATCTTGTATGACCTACTGGTTCACTTGGTTGGGCATGGGTCTGATCATCTTTATTTATGGGCTAACCTTTGGCACCTACCGGTTTGTGACATGACTGAGGAATACATGTAATTCTGTGAACTTTTCTAGTTTGTGGTTTGACTCACGATGGGCCCACTTGTCTAACCTTATGATCTGAGTTTTTATTTCATTTTGCCTATTATGTTTTTGTTTAACTCGTTCCACTCACCTGCTGTTGGTTTCATAACTTGACTGAGGTACACTTTGCTACAAGATTTGGACTTGGCTGTGCTTACCGATTGGGATTGTGGACTCTTGGGCACCGTTGCTGCTCCTCGTGGGTTTGGAAAAGCTATCATTCAGCCTTTAATTTACTTTGACTCATCTCCATTTGTGCATTGATATGGGTGTGGAATTATTTCACTTCAGTATTAATTATCCCTTGGCGCATTAATATTGGGTTTGGAGATACTTTAGCCCACTGCCTTGTCACTAGCTTAGACCCTTGCGTATTACTTTTGGCTTAAAAAATCATGTTGCTTGTGGTGTTATTATCTTGACCCTTTTCATGCCTCCTACCTTTGGTTTCATGTCTTCACCAAGGTACATATACAATTGATTGAACATGGCTGAGTTTGTTGGATTTGGGTAGTGCTTGCTGGACTTGTGACTATTTATTCTTGCTGGACTTGCGGTTCCACTTTGATGGTGCAAATACCCTTGCGCTTAGGGCCTACCTCTATGGTTTCATATCTTGACTGAGGTACATTTATCGGTTGAACGAGGCTATACTTGCTTGACTTGGGCCGCGCTTGCTGAATTGGTACTCTGGCTTTCGATCACACCAGTTGGCTGTACTGATGCACCTTGGGCTCGGTAAATCCTCATGGGTTTGGAAATGTTATTGCTCAACTTTCTTAACTGTAATTTAATTCTATTGGTTAATTTCCCCTTGCGCATTGATATTGGTTTGGAACATAAGTTGAAACTAGCATTACTTGACCCTCGCGCTTTAGATAAGAACATGAATCGAGTTATAGTTGCCCTCATGTTATAATTGTTAAGACAAATCACTCGTTGGCTGGTTGGTCCTTATTAATCCTTCATCTTAATGGGAAATGATAAAACCCGTCTAGGTATGATCCCTCATGACTCACAACCCCACCCCGTTGATACTACACTTTGGTTTGAGTCATAATCTAGGATGTTGAATTAATCTGTGTAGCAATCCCAGTGTTTGATTTATCTTACAATTCATAGCATTTGCTGGCAGCTTGAAACTCTTTTCTATGTTCTCGGTTGGGGTGTGGGAGATGATTAGATTGCCCCCTTTCCTCCCATTGAGAGGGGCCGTATGATCCCGTTGCACACATCCCAACCTTCCTCCGTTCTCTGACTAATGTATCTTGCCTCTCTCAGTTGTATTTGACATGTACATATTGCTTGAGGAACGGGAAACTGCTGGGTCTAAGGAGATGGACTTTGGCTAGGACTACCGGGGCTCTCCTTTCAAACGCGAAAAACGGTTGGTGTACCTCTTCGGATCCCTATCAGCTCGAGTGAGGCGGCGTCGATGCGACCCCCCATAGCAGCTCTCTGTTTACACATAAAACCGTGTTTATTTTTGTATTCATTTGTATTTGTTCATTCATTCATTCTTGCAAATATCACCATTTGGGTTTGACAATGAATTGATTCGTGGCTGTTGAAACATTTCATAGTGGATTGACATCATTTTTTTACCACTATTCAAGTCACTGTTGGCCAGATTTGAGGGTAAAATGCTCATAAGTTTAATCTTAGAATCGATTGTTTATGATACCGTATTCACATTCAGGTTTAAACTCATGAATCTTATTTGCTTGTTGTATATGCGGGCTTACTCTCTGGTGGGCCCGGTTTCTTAATCATCAATTTACTTGTTGTCTCGTTCATTGCAATGTTCTTGGGCTTTAATGATTTGATTCGAGATGGTCAATTGAGGGCCTACGATCTCATTATGTCGTACTCGGTGTAGGCATTACTCATACCTTGGTTTCATGTTTTTACCGAGGTACATGCAAAACGGATGAGACTTGAGCACGACTTGCTTGGCTTGGAGTTTACCGTGGACCTTTGCTAATGAACCATGTTGTTGGTTTTGGGGCTTGCAAAGACGGGATTATGAACATTTGACTGCGGATTCAGCCGGGATTTCTTTGTCTTATATTTGATTAAATAATAAACCGGGGGCAGGCCACCCCATAGGTTGGTTTCCTATCACCTACACCTCTTCTTGATCATGACCAACATGTTTACATTTCTAGTATCACTGTTTGCTCCTTGTGTATAGATTCGATTTGAAAAATTGAGTCAAAGCATGATTCTAGTTTGATCTTCACTCGGGACCAACTCATTTAAATCTTGTTTCATTATGCTATCTCTAGTTGATTTACTTGCGACATTGTTGTGATCCTCATTTGGGTCATTTTTAGAAAGCCCACAGGACAAACATTAGGATAGGTGTCCCCCACACTTAGTAGATCCTTGGTGGTGGTGACACCCTACATACAAATCACATCTTTGAGGCCCAAAATCTTTGTAATTTACAACCATGTCTGCCCTTTGTAAATTCATACTCATCCGTTCAAAAACAAATCCTCTCATACCCCACAACCGGATACTTTTCATGAATTGTTCGAAATCAAACCTCTTCACACCCCAACATCAAATACTCTCCCTACACTCATCAAACACACCTCAACCTCCAAGACATTTGAGATACTTCCAAAAGTTTCAAGACCAAACACAAACTTCACCCAAACTCCAATTGTCTCATAGATTCAAATCATCTTCCAACCTCAATTCCCAAGGCCCAATTCGGCCCCCTTTCCAAGACAATTTGGCCCATTCTCCAAGGCCCAATCCAAGGCCTGATCCAAAGCCCAACTTGAGGCCCATTTGAGGCCCAATCCAAAGCCCATTTTGAGGCCCATTTCAAAGCCCAATCCGGCCCACTTTCAAGGCCCATTCCAGCCTAACATTCCAAGGCCTAAACCCGGTCCATCAGTTCAAATTTGGCACACAATCAATCCAAAAACCGATGCAATCCCATCTCAAATTCAAATCCATTCAATTCAGCCCAAATTCAACCCGACTTGTAAATTCCAATTCGATTCAAATTCATTCAATTCCAATTCAACTTCAATTTCAATTCAATTCCAATTTCCCTTAAACTCAGAATGTCTCACAGACCTGAGCGTCTCACAGACTTTGTTATTCCAATGATTCGAATATCTCACAGACCAGAGCATCTCATAGACCCGAGTGTCCCACAGATCCGAGTGTCTCACAGATTTCGACATCTCAAGATTTTAAGCGTCTCATAGACCCGAGCGTCTCACAGACTACAACACCCCACACATCAAGCTTTTCTAAAAACCTTCAAACATCAAAATCTCAAAAAAAAAAATCTGAACTACGTAAGGTCTGATCTCAACAGGGAGTTGAGTACGTAGGCAACCCACAGGGTGCGACCCCACATCAATCAAAATGCCATTTTCACTCAACCACCTCACCTCCAAACAACCCCGTATCGTCTCACAGACCCGAGTGTCTCACAGACTTTGTTATCCCAATGATTCGATGTCTCACAGACCCAACATCTCACAGACCCGAGCGTCTCACAGATCGAGCGTCTCACAGACTTCAACGTCTCAAGGTTTCAAGCGTCTCATAGACCCAAGCGTCTCATAGACTATCCCCTCTAAGGTGTTCTCTCATATCTCTCAAACACTCAAACCTTCTTCGGCTCCCACAAACTTCAAATCAGCAGACTCCAAGTTTTGTCTATTTACCCAACCTCAGACTTTTCCCAAATCTTCATTCCATACTCATCCAAATTCGGCAATTCCTCTCCTTGACGCAAGCTTGACAGAAAATGCTCACCTCATCCACTCTCTTTCTCTCTTCCCGTCCTAATCCTATCCCTGGCTTTTAAATGAATCTCTCCAAAAAGGTTTTGAAAGAAGGCAATCCCGACAATTGGAGACCGAGGTTTCCTCGGGCACCAATCCGAAGTCGTGGTCATTGCCACTTCTAAGGGGTGTAACCCAGTGCGAACCCACAATAGAATCCCTGCAAATGACCGGATAAGTCCTATCCATAGGCAACAAATTAAGAGTCAACCAACGGTTCTTAGAACCCCCTTTCATTTCCTTCCTAGTTATCATAGGTCAAACTAGGTGGCGACTCTAGTCAATTCCGCCTTATAGAGGTATAAGTCTGCGTGGGGCCCATTGAGAGCGGGTGTAGTGTTCACTTGCACTCCCCTTATGCTTTCTGGGAAAGACGGACGATCTAGTAGGTATTTGAGGGATGCCAGGATAACGGGTTCTCACCCTCCACAGAATGGCATTTTCTAGGATCTAGACTTCTTAGTCAGAACCATTTAGATAGACCCCCCCCCCCCTCATACTGAAAAATCACCCTCCACAGAATGACGACTCTGCTGGGGAAAACTTGAGTAAGTTTTTCTCATAAACTTGGTCAAGGAAGACTGAACTCCATTCAAAATTGTCAGGATTCCCCAGTTTCTTTCAAAACCTTTAAGAGATTCATTCGAAAGCCATAGGATTACTCTACTCCACACTTGGAGTGTGTTTGGTGAGGATAGCTAGGATATGAGTGAAGAGCTTATAGTCGGCCTTGTTTGCCATGTGTGTTATATCATTATGTGATTATGCTAGACTAACCTGCAGGAACTCCAGGTAGGTTGGCCCATTAGGGGTCTAACTTCTTCCTTCTCCTTACGTGTGCATTTATTTACCGCTTTTGGTTGTGATTCTGAGCTGTTAGGAATAGTCCTGATGGGGGTCGGATTGGGTAGCTTAAACATGCATTCCTCTAATGGACATGCATACCAAAAAAGATGCAAACTTCCAAAAATCCAAAAATTGCATACATCCAAAAATCCCAGAAAATGCAGTCACTATCATATCATGGGGCTACCATGCGGGAGTTGTCACTCCCTAAAAATTCCTAAACCCCAGGACCCAATCATCAACTGAATACATTCTAAAACAGCTTCTCCCACATCACACCCGACAGCTAGACCATCTTCAGAGCCGACATTGACGAGATTAGTTTCATGAACCATCAACTGAAACCGACTCAAGCGAGACTAGGTGTAGCCTTATCACTAATGCATTGCATACAATACAACAAAAAAACATTCAGTCAAATCCGAAGTCAGCATTATCGTCATCACCACCACTTCATGCATCTTGTACATAGTAATTCCATACTACCACTATATATTGCATTGTAGATAGTTGCATTTGCATACTCCCATATCGGAACGACATCTTTGAGGAAAGTCTTGAGAGATTGATTGAGTAGAATGCTTGAACCACTAAACTCTCAACCCATAAATTCACACAAGGGTCTAATCAAAATCAGCACCACAAACCAAGTGAGTAGTGTGCGAAGAGCAGTATTTTCCCTTGAATTTCGAGTGAACGTTTTGGACGATCCACTGAGCGATGAGGGAAGGTAGAGATATCCAATGGAGGTAAAACCATGAGAGCCTTGTGCATTCCTTTAGCACATGGAGAGGCCACGATGCTAAAGTGAGAGTAATGTTGATAAACAAGACACAAGCTGTGATTCTGCAAGATTCGATAATAGTAAGGAAACAATCATTGACTAATGAGAATGATGAGGCACTTAGGAATAAAAATCTTCACAAAACCAAAAAGCTTTGACTACCCTGTACATAATCCCTTAGTGATCCCCGCTGAGCCTTTCATGAAAAACTTCTTCTCCAAAAAAGAAGCTCCACAACATGCCAACCCACATGTACATACCTACCTTTGCAATAGAGGAAAATGAATGAGCTGGAGCCATGGCCCCTCCCCCCACCATCTTTCAAAAAACACCAAATGAAATGTTCAAAGAAATCAGAGAGTCAATGCCACTCCAAAGCCAAAGAAAGAGCACCAAAAATGTTCAATCAAAGCTGAAATCCAAAATACAAAGCAAAGAAAGCTTGAGAAAGTCAATGAGCCAAATGCAATTTCAAAAAAAAAATGAGAAGAAAGCTCAAACCGTGCACCAGAAGAGGCACGAAGGAGAAATCTGAATCCAAAGGACCAACGATGTCCCATAGAAACAAAAAAAAGGTTATCAAAACCTGTCTAATCATTCCACCCATGGCGAAGGAAACATATCCTCTATTGCACAAAAAGCTCCACAATTCCCAAATTGATCCTCTAGTCCCATGTGACATACATCATACCCATCAGCCCCATTATAACCCAATAAAAGACCTCCGACTCATAAGTCGATGAGCGTTAACTGAAAGTACCGGATCTGAAACATGAATCATAAGCTTTGTACTTGTTATCAGCATGTCCTGTCATACTAAAGGGACAATGAGTGAGTGAGTGTGACCTTACCCCACAGGGTCCTTTGAGTGCAGCGACTCTTTGATCTAAGCACCAAAATATAATAGCCTACCCCCATTGCAGGTGAGGAATTTGTAAGGATCGGAAAGTCCATGACCTCGAAAGAAATTCTTAGGAAAATACTGCTCTGAACATTGAGAGTATCATCACACCATTAGCACACACGACCATACTCACGAGAGATTAACCCACATCCCTCCATGAGAGGAAAGTGATTCATGCATTCTTGTTCAACAATCACTCAAGATCGAATCGAAGATGTCTTATACCCCAAACTTAAATATAGGGATTAAAATTTATCTGATACGTATTTAAGGGCCTAATGACGCCTAAGTAATGTTGGTAAGGAAAAATAAACCCAAAAGAAATGAAGAAATGCTTAAAAAGCGAAAAACGCTAAATAAGCGTTAATTAACCATAGGAGGTATGAGACCTCGGTTAGCGCATTATATGGATTCTAAGGGCTTAATAAGACCTAAATAATATATGGGAACAACTTCCGAAGAAAACGGATCCAAATAATGTATTAAAACGCTAATAGAGCATTAATGCACGTTTTTCGAGAAGACCCGAAAACGTGACTTTAAGTGGTCAAACGAACCCGTAAAAAAATTATAAATCATTAAATAACAATGATTAAGCATTTATGGAAGCTTAATAACCAATAAAATTAAAGGAACGAGAAAATTCTGGAAAACGGGCCCGGTTAATAAATAGTACCGGAACCGGGTAAATTAACGAGCGTTTTCAGTAAAAGACGAAAAACGCTCCACCTAGTATTACTGTGTGGGACCGATTTTAATATGTCAAATAATACCCTCACACATACATGTAACTAGCTAATTAATTAAAGAGCCAAAAAGCAAAAAAGTACCAAAAAGTAAAAAGGGTACTTATTTACCTCTCTCCTCTCACCCTCACATTCTCCCTCTATCTCGCGTGGGTTCCTTCCTCACCCAGCGATTTCTCCCTCTTTCTCCCCTCTGCATCTGGCGATTTTTGAAGCTCCCACAAGCTTCCATGGCAGCCCCTCTTCATCCTCTTGCTCTAGCCACATGCAAGCTCCAAATCAAAAACAAATTACATATTTGAACTCCCCTCAACATCCTCTACAATTCTATCTTTTCAAAATTCAAAAAGGAAGAACTTCACCTCCATGGGTATTCCTCATTTGAAGGTTTGAGACCACCATTGGAAGCTCCTCCTTCTTCTTGATGTTTTAAGGTAAAAATAATCATGAAAACCCAACCTTTTCTAGCCCTTGTTGGCAAAACGAAATTTATGTTGAACCCTTGCCTTGTTCTTTTTCCCAGCCGACTTTGGCTTCTTCCATGGGCTAGAAACTTCACTCTCTTGCTAACCAAGGACCCCACTCATTGGTGGTAAGGTAATGTTCTTTCTAAACCCTAAAAATAACTAAATTCTAGGGTTAGTTGTGAATGAATGATAAGTTAGAGTTGTGTGTTGGTATGGGCTGTAGCATTGGAGTGTGGACTCCATTTGGAACCGAGAACAAGAAGGAAAGGAAGGAAAAGAAAAAGGAAGAGAGAGGGGAAGAAAGAAAGAGGAACAAAAAATCACAAGGTAAATACATTACCTTGAGTTAGTTTTGCATTGTGTAGTGTAACAGATTTTGGATATTAGAAATGTGTAAAGTATATGGTAATGAGTAGTAGGTAAATTGTGGTATAATGAGGAAGAGAATGTGACATTTTTGGGAAGTTTTAAAAGGTGTTTAAAAGCTTGGTAAAACAGTGGGAAGTAAATGAGTATGTGCAGGAAATTTATTGTGTTGTATAGTGTTGAATTGATATGGAAGTTTGGAATGAATGTTTGAGCTGAGAAATGCATGTGGGAAGTGTTAAAAATATAGGGGAACCTCTGCCCAAATTTGTATGGAAATTTAAAGACTTAGTTGTGTAAGAGAAGAAAACTATCTAGGTGATAACTAGGTGTATTTGGAGAGTTTAAGTGAGTAGTTTAGTACCTTGAAAATAGATTTGAAGAGGGTCTAGGTAATGAGGAGGACTCGAGTGGCAAAGTAATGGATTTAGAAAGCTAGGAGAAGCATTGGTAGAGGGAGTAGTGAATGGTAAAGGTTTAAGGAAAAATCTGTAGCATTTGTGGAAGAAGAAAAGTGTAACAGGGAAGAAAATTTGGCAGTGAATGGTGTTTTGTAACAGATTGGTATAGAGATGGATTAGGCTAGTTTTGATTGCTTAATGAAGGTCAAAACACCCTAGATTATATGTAGGAATAATGGGGAAGAGAGTGGTAGAAATTTGGAATTGAAACAAGTTGAAAAACTCATATAAATTGCAATACTGTAACTAGTCCGGGTTTGCAAACCAGCACACAAACCCGGACTAGCATGAAAACTCGACAGAAAGGTTTTTACAAAGGGATGGTCCGGGTTTACAAACCAAGACACTAACCCGGACCACCCCTAAAATACACCCGAGAGTTTTGCAAAGGAACGGTCCGGGTTTGCAAACCAATCCCTAAACCCGGACCACACAAAATTTTCACCCGAGAGAAACTATACTGCATGGTCCGGGTTTGTAAACCCAGCCCTAAACCCGGACCACACTCAAATTCCACCCGAGAGTGACCAAACAATATGGTCCGGGTTTGTAAACCCGGACACTAACCCGGACCCTACTAAAAACCCTCCATAATGTGTTCTAAAGCTATTCTAAGGTAGGGTAAGGATGGGTAATGATTGTATAAGATGATTAAGACATAATTAATGATGTTTAATGGTCATTAAGGCTATAAACAAGCTTTGAAAATAATTGTAAGTAAGTAACTTAAGTAAATGTATTTAAGTAACAAAGAGTTAGTAAGTATAAACTAGGAAACTTTAGGAAAGTAATAAGTAAGGTTAATTATGGATAATTAACCATCCAACTGTATGTATGTGATAGGATTCAAATAGTTGAACACCGAAGGGAGTCGGTGAGTCCAAAGTCAACGGTGAAAGGTATGATTTCTTCATGCCCTGTATCCTAATCTGGTTACCCCGATTTGTGTGCTTATTTGATCACCTAAATAAGATAAATGCATGAATCGGACTATATTGCACTTAATTGTGCTTGACTTATGTTGTTCTTGATAATTATTGTCTTGAACAATAGTTTGTATAATTCATGAAATATATGAATGATGATGAAGTGTAATTGTATCTCGTAGTGTACTTGTATATTGTATTGTATTGTGTATGGATGTGTATATGAATAGTGTATTTGTGTATGTGGTTGAATGAATGACTTCTACTAATTCCTAACTACCTAACTCCTAACTTAAGTGAGTAAATTGGAATGAGTAGAAGTCCGATATAGCTTCGGCCACGCGTGAGGATGAGGAGACACAAGAGGTTGGATCCGATTCCTGACTCTTAAACTGGTCCGCGGCCCAAACCCCTTAAATGGGTAGCATCCCGGATTGGTGAGTCAAGTAAATCCCGGTGGTGGGACGAAGTAGTCCCCGGGCCGGAGGTCCCGACGACTTAACATGAGTAAGAGTAAGTAAGTAAGTATGTATGAGTATGTATGCGTAAGTACTGTGGAACGAGTAAGAGAGTAATCTCCACCCGATTAACCCGGGTGGACCAACATGAGCTAACAAGTATGGTGGATTGTGTATGTATTGCGTATGTATTGTACATGTATTGTGTATTGTGGATTTCGGAAAGGTAAGTATATATCTGATGGCTTGTATGATTTACCATGTATGCATTGAAGAGTATGTATTGAAGTGTATGTACGTATTCCTTGCGTAATGTATTGTAATATTATGTATAAGAGAATGTATGCATGTATGTTTGAACGAAATCAATCGCATGTATTCGACCAAGTGGTCGGCGTACCCTCACTAGTACGCGGGGTATGCGGTTATCATATGCAGCGAAAGCTGACCCCCTAGGGGGAACGTTTTTAGTGTGCAGGTACCCGAAGCGGATATGGTCAAGGTAAGAGACCGGTGGCTACATTCGGATAGTAGAAGTAGAATGTAGAGGTGTACTAAGTGGTACACCCTTGTACCTAGGAAGTAAGTAGTTTGTGAGGAATGGGTAGTTGTAGATACGAATTTGGAAGAGGTATTATATTTGTATAAGGATCTTAGTAAACTCGGTGTATAGTATTGTAATGTATCGAACTTATGGAGCATTGTATGAAATGGAGTATTGTAATGAATGAGAAGTTCTAGTATCTGATTTGGTAATTGGAGTATGTATCGTAAGTGTGTAGTACTCGGATATTCCGGTCCATCAGACCGATGCTCTATGTAGCAGTAGTAGTAGCCTTGTTAGTCACGTGGGTGGCTAACGGCATTGTATCACCCACTGTATGTATGTAAGTATCCGCTGCGTGAGTCTGGATTGTATAAGGAGATTGGACGGTAATGACAGTATTAGTAGTAGGGGTGTTACAGAGCCATACACTCTCTTCAAAAACTGCATATCATTGTACATCTAGCATTTAGTGTCTACATGCATCATAGTCATTTCATCTTCAACATCTGACCCGTAAAGACTATGCATAGTCTTGCTGAAAGTCAACCTCAGTTGTAGTCGTTGAAGCATAACTTCCAATCAAAAGAAGTCAAAACTGGAGCCATCCACTGTCATACGCAAGTCTCATCAACACCACTCCCAAAGCCATGCGGGAGCCATCCTCAAAACACTAAGACTATCCCTAGGGCTACACAGGAGCCATTTCCTCATCAAAGCCTTGCCCTCAAAGTGTTCGAACTACGTATGGTCTGATCTCAATATGGAATTGAGTACGTAGGCAGCCCATTCAGGGTGCGACCACATCAGAGGTGAATACCTCGCTTTCCCCCTCGTTCCAACTAATGCATCGTCATGCTCAACCGACACAAAGTCATCCTGGGGCCATCCCTGGAGATTCTGAAACCATGACGGGAACTACCCCAAAGCCATTCACCCACCCATGTAAAACCATTCGCCCACTACAAGTTCCACAACAAACCCTTCAAATCACAGTCATTCCATTTCCGGGGCCATCAAAAACCTCATCAAACCACGATAAATCCATTGTTGGAGCCCCCACACCACCCATAAAATCCCGAAGCAAAGCAAACCCACCACCACCACCACCCCGAGACCATTGGTCACACCGGAGCCGAGCCATCAACCCACCAATCGCATCAACCCACCATTCGATTCAAAATATGAACCAAAGCAAAACCACCAACAATCCCGAAAATCTCAATCCAAATCGAAACCCACCAACCACCCCGAGACCCTTGGTCACACCGGAGCCATCAGTGCATACCGGAGCCATCCACGCATGCTGGAGCCATCTAAGATCCTTGAAGCCATGCCGGAGCCATCCCAAAGCTTCGAAGCAACTCTGGAGCCATCTGCTCACACAAAAATCTACACCCACAAACGGGGAGTTTCGATTCAATTAATGCATTTGATAATCTCCTCACATCTTATCTCATTTGCATGTTAAAAAAAAACCTTTTAAAGGTTATCACAAAACCACTAATGTCATACAATCATTCATTTCGCTCAAGCTTGAAAGTTTATCTTCATTCCACTCAGGTAGTCTTTCACTCGCAAAACTCTTTCGATTCACATTCTCATTTTACACCCGCTAGGCAGCTATTGCGCTACTAGTGTGGTCGACTTTTCATTTTACACCCGCTAGACAGCTATTGCGCTACTAGTGCGGTCGACTTTTCATTTTACACCCGCTAGACAGCTATTGCGCTACTAGTGCGGTCGACTTTTCTTTTTACACCCGCTAGACAGCTATTGCGCTACTAGTGCGGTCGACTTTTTGTTTTACACCCGCTAGGCAGCTATTGCACTACTAGTGCGGTCGACTTTTCATTTTACACCCGCTAGACAGCTATTGCGCTACTAGTGCGGTCAACTTTTCATTTTACACCCGCTAGACAGCTATTGCGCTACTAGTGTGATAAGTGGGGAATTTATCTATATTTCTATGTTTAATGTGATTAATATTTTATTGATTTATATGATAAATTCCTTACTTATATGCTTAATTATGTTAAATATTTACATTATTCCTCACATGTGGTTTTATGCTAAAACAGGTTAAAAACGTTGAAGAAAAGGTCTAAAAATATATGTCAAAAGCTTCACCATCAAACTGGACTAAACAGAAACATGCGGGCATTTTATACACTGACGCGGATATCTTGTATGCATGCACATACAACATGCTCGTGAATGAACATTGGGCCGCAACGTTAACTCCTGGACCATGTTTGCACTTGCACGTGAAGAGAATGATGAAGACCTTAAAATTTCATGGGCTGCAGGCTTTGTCTCGCAGCAGATTCAGTGGCGCAGACATTTGTTGGGCCATGCATATTTCATTCTCTTGCATTTACGTAACAATTACTTTTGATGTGGGCTGCAACAAAGAAATAGAGGCGCAGATAGAATATCGGGCTGCACCTGAAGAAAGAAACTCGCATGCACATTTGCATGGGCTGGAGTATTTTGTTGCATGGACATATACACATGCACATAGGGGGAAGTTGGACTTATTCGGAGAATAGACTCCCAAGGCTGCTGATGAAGACTGCAGAGCCGACAAGGATTGGAGCATGGGTTATCATTATTTATATCGATTGTTGAAGACAGTAGTGGGGATATACACGACTCACATCTTTTTGGAATCAATGCACGTGGAGACACTCTAGCATGGGCAATGCAGACACTTATAAGAGAATGACGAGGCATACATGATGGGCTCGTTGCCTTTTTATAACATGCACAGGGGCTTTTAACTATTTTGATATTGAGATACAGAGCCGCCGAGCATGTATATATATATGAAGGGGAGAGCCGCTAGTAGAGGAGTTCGAGAACTTATCACGCGAGAGAAAATTCTTCCGGGACAGTAGCTAGCGCCGCCGAGCAAACAGAAGACAGAGAGGAAACAGACAGTCAGTTTTGCCAGACCGGAGTAGAAGTCAGAGACCGGAAACGTCATCGGTTCTACAACAATTAGATGACATTTTCTAATCTCTTAATTATTGTTATTATTTCTTTGACTCCGATGTCTGAGTAGTTGTTAGAATTCTGGTTTTATTATGGACAACTAGTTTATTGTTTTTCTTTCTGAGTTGTTAAATATAAATTCTATTCAGATTGTAGTTTTATTCCTTGTTTATTATTGAATTCTCTTGTGATTATTTATTGCTTGAGTTTATTTGGTATGAATCGCTTACAAGTGAGAACTGCGGCGTTCATTAGACCATAGGAATATTACCAGTGAAACTACAGATGGTAATTCCTGGGGATTAACTGACTAGAAACCAGATGAATAATTAACGCTACTAGTTAATTTGTAAATTCGTAACGAGAGTTAGGATTTGGGAATTGCTAGTAAGAATCTATCTTGCGGGAGACCGGTTTTAGATTAATTTAGATCTGAGGTTGCAATCTAGAATTTAGAAAACACTCAGGAAGGGAATTGATAAACTAGGGAGAAGTAGTAAACCAGGATTCACTTTTTAGATTTATTAGAAACTCACTTTTAATTGTTTTTATTATTTATTGAATTTCTACAACCAAACCCCAAGTTTACTGTTGTTATTTTCCTTCAGTTTATTAGTTAGATAGATTAAAGATTAAACTAGACACAGCCTCCTTTGGTTCGATAACCTAGGGAATACTACCTAGGAAAACTTGCTACGACAGACCAGTACACTTGCTGTAATACATTTTACCCCGTACAAGTTTTTGGCGCCGTTGCCGGGGAGGCACGGTTATTTAGTTTAGTCTTTATTCTATTTTTTTTCTTTTCTTTTATTTTTATTTTTTGTTTTGTTTGTTTAATTTATTTTTAGTTTAGTTTTATTTTCTGTTAGTTTTTTTATTTGTTTTTAATTAGTTGATATTAAATTTTGTACGTTTGTTTGATTTTATTTTTTTCTTATATAGTCGTTTTGTTTTAGGATTAGTTTTTTTTAGGTTTATCTTACTTTTTTTAATGATATTTTAATTTTGTTAGATTGGTTTAATTTCTGTTTTTTTTATATTATTTGTTTCCGTTCTCTTTAGTTTTGTTTTTATTTCAGTTTTTTTTAAATTTTGTTATTTATGTTTCTTTGATTTTAATTTATAGGAATTTGTTTAGGTTAATTTTATTTACCTTTTCATTCATTGTTGTTTTTTATTTATTTTATTGTTATGTACATATTTTTATTTTTATTTTCTTCTTTATGTATATAATTTATTTTTCTTTTTATTTCAAGGTACTTTGATTTGATGGCAGGATATTACAATCCGTCAGGAGGTAGGCCCGGATATTACAACCAATGGGTTGTATGCGAAAGGTGTGGAGGAGACCACGAGCGTGCTTATTGTCCAGTTGTCTCTTCTGGATTGGAGGATGCTCTAAGAAGTTTTATATCGTCTAGCCCTCCTGAAGCACGACCGTCTCCTGAACACTATTATCCTGCACAAAGTTACAACCAGTCGGTTATCTGCCAGACATGTGGAGGGGATTGACAAGGACAAGAATATGACGAAGGCAAGAGGGTCAAAGCGGTCCAGGCCACAGATCCCGATCCGGACCCCGGGCCCCCTTCAGGACCTTATTCGGGCTCCAGTTTGGGCACCAAACATCATTCCGGCCCGTATTCTATAATCGGGTCCCGTATTCCGGCTCCGCACTCTATGACCGGGACCCATGTTCCGGCCCCATACTCCATGACCGGATCCTGCACCCTACACTTTGAAGCCGGAAGGCTTTATAAGGAAAGAAGTGCCAAAACTAGAAGGGTGGCTCTAATGAAGTAATACCACATGTATAAGGATTAAGAGATAGGCCTCACTCTCGAAAGTCTATAAATAGAGATGGGAGGCTCATTTGTAAGGGGACACATTATGAGAAGAGAAAGAAAACACTAGAAAGCTCTCTAAGGTTGTAGTATCAAAGAAAGGAATATAGGTCTCAATGTTCTATTCGTTTGTGAGTTGAGAGGAACAATTATGCATTTTTCATCTGGCACCGTCTGTGGGAACTGGACAACCAGAATGGTAACCACGATACATCCACAATGAGAATAGTTCTTTCGTTCGAGATTCGGAAAAGTGACTCGGCAAATTCATCCACGGATTTCATCTGAATATCTTAGGAAGTCGAAAATAATTCATCGCAACCTTGTTCACAAACACAAAGATTTCTGGAGTAGTCGTCCCCGTCGAAATCATCGAAGCCGTCCTTCGATCCGCCGGAGGAAAGTAGCAGGATAACATCCAAGTTTCCATAGAAATTTCGAAATCGCGTCTTCGATTAAAACATCAAAACCAAATTCCTTACCTTCGATTTATCGAATAAGATATTTGATGAAGATCTCCGATTAAAAGAGAAGCAAAAGTCCATCGTCTTATCATTTTTTCATTCTGAATCTCGTCGAGAGAATCAAAAGAAATTTTCGATTCAAGGAGGAGGAGTCATATCTCATTCCCCAGCCCGAAAGGAACCGGCGAATCAAAATTAAAAGAGCAAATAGTTTCGAAGTTTTATACAAAGATGAAGACCACCGATCGCCAAGCATCGACGAGAGGGATCAAGATAATCTTCAAAAATCGGTAAAATACCTTGAAGGTAAGACGAAACCAAAAGTTGAAGGCTGGCCGGATTAGACGGTTCAGAGCCAAAAATCGTGGCCAGGCACCGAAGCTCAGAGTCGAAGAGGAAAAAATGAGCAAGAAGGAGAGATTTTCAGCAAACGGCAAGGATCGCGGCGAGTATATTCATAACCAAAAGAGGATAGCAAAATCTTCACGAGAAGGGACATTTTCTCATTTCTAACTTATAACAATTCCTTTACCTCTGTTTGAATTCCTAAATGCCTCGATTTTTCCTGTATCATATTCATCCATGCCGATTTTTTACCCCAGGTTTCATGATATCAAGAATTAAGAGAAAAAAGAGATCGACCCTGGGCGGTGACGGTGTCTGAATAACAAAGAACGGCCACATGCTTTGTTTGCTTCAAAAAGTCGTTACCGACAGAGTAATCGAGTTGATCTCGCTATTGATTGAGCAAAAAATCCTTCCGGCCGCCCCTTCCCCCCCCCCCCAAAAGATCCTTCCGGCCGTTACCTGCAGTAGGTCCAAAACCAGACAGATAGATCGATGACGAATAAACGTCACGACTATGCACCGACAACAATCAAAACGGAGAAAAAGAGAGATCCCAAAACCACTCGGAGACTCCAAAGATGGTGTTATCAAGAAGTCAGCTGCGAGGCCTCCAGCAAGAAGTTACTTCAACCAAGTCAGAAGTTAAGGAGTAGGAAATTTCACACCAATCGACATCAATTTGTTTGAGACAGGGAGATGATGACCGGAAGCCCATGACCGGAAGACGGCCGGACTCCTCTTAGCCGCATCAACTTCCTCAGCTGCATCTCATTCCTTGATTCTCTCGGGCGCATCGGTTCTCTTGGCCGCATCGATTCCCTTGGCCGCATCAATTTACTTGCCCGCAACAGATCTCTTCGGCCGCACCAAATTTACTTGGCCGCAACAAACCTCTTTAGCCGCACCGGATTTCCTTGGCCACAACAAAGGTTCATGACCGGAAGACATCTTCATCCATGACCAAAGGGCGACTCAAGGCCGCAGCTTAGACGACGACCTCAATTCAGAAAAAGCTACTGGAGCGTACTGCAAAAGCGCCCAAAGCAAATCACTAAAAGATAAGTCCATTCTCCCGATTTATACGAATGTTTCTGAAGTCAAAGCTTCTTCTTAAACCGTGATTAACCCTATACTACTGCTATGTGAACGCTTTTGAGATTTAATCTAAGCTATTGGCCATATGTGCGTGAGATAAAACTGATTCTGGTTGATTTAGTGGAATCCGTGAAAAACCTTGATTGTCACCACCATAGGTTGACAAGTATTGTAACACCCCTACTAAACCGGTTCCTAGTAATCCTATAGAAGTCGCGCACAATAATATCTCGCAGCGGTAAGTAATAAACTATCGCCCTACTGGTGTCACTGTTATCACTCGCCCATACGGGTGATAACGATTTACCTGATAATCAACTTGCGAAACGTATTCCCGCAGTGACCACAAGAGATAGATAGTAGAACTTAAACAACTTAAAACAAATCTAACATCAACAATTATTACAGACCGTGAGCATCTAAACCAAATACACCTCGGTTAAACAACCCGAGTCCGAAACAACCTGAGTATCACACCGTACCAAGTCTAAACCAACTGTAATATCACAATGGTCACGTCTCGCTGCGACCCACCAGCTAATCACCTGAAATAAAGATGGTTTGTGGTATGGAATCAGCCCCTGCTGAGTATGTCATCACATGCCCCGTCATGCCCCCAAAGACCCCTCAATTATTTGGTCGAGAGCATGAGGTTCATTACATGCAATACCGTTTTAATATTTAAAACTGTAAAACAATTAACAGTAACATCCATACAATAAACACAACCATCAACATGTATAATATGACCACAAGTATAACCAATGAACAACCAAGCGAAACAACGAGAATGATAAGCAAGTATTAATTCTCGTCCATGGTATAGAAACCAATATCGTTCGCCACTGTATAATTCTCAACTATATTCTTTGTTCAGTTATACCTAGTGACAATGTCTCATTAGAACGACATGTCTCTAGTTACCCTATATTATGGCGGGTCACCCACGGCAGTAGCCACTCCAACGGTAGAGTCTCCGACCAACGAGCCATTCTAGCTCACGGGAAATTTTCTTGATACTTGCGGACCCGTACGCGGACATCCTGGTATCGTTTTTGTGATCACAGCGCGCACCAAGAGCCACATCCTCTTGGTTTCCTTTCTTTTTCCTTATTAATTATACCATCGCATCGCATTACCATTTTTATTTTCCTAACACAGCAGACTAAGGTCATTAGTCCAATCCGGAGTCTGTAAACTCGGGATCCAGTGTTAGATACGGGAGCGGGCGGCGTATAGAAAGGCCAATGCTCCGATAAAAGTCTCGGATAATATATATATGTTATATCCTAGTGCTAACTACAACGTTTTACCGACGTTCCTTATATTTCATATAAGATAGCACCATAAGCCGCTAGTTCGTTTTACATATACGGGTTCATATATACGAACCAATACGTTAACTCAACAAGTAAATAATAACAGCTATAAATACACAATTCATGCATATTAATTATCACATTCAGACAACAATCTTATCACAGATCACACAGAAGTCTGAACTGAGGAAGTCCTCAGAGACCAATCAGAGACACATAACAACATACCGTTCACCCTGATGTATTACGGTGAGTAGGAATCAGCGAGATCCTATCTCCTTGTGTAGTCTCTAATAATCTAAACAATACATAATGCTATTGATTAGCATACCGTTAACAACACGATTCTACTGTACCCCGTACCATCACTAACCCTCCCGTTAACTCACCCGTTACTAACCATCAATGTTTGTCGGGTTTTCAGGTTTAACTCGAGATTGGAAAGTGTTATATTACATGCGTGTCTTGTTTATATTAGTATAGTTTATTGTTAAACTTGTTATCGCATGTGACTTAATGTTTGTTTGTACATCATACGTTTGCTTCATTATTGTATGTTGATTCCTTGTCAGCATTATGCATCTTACCTTAGTATTTATTTTTTTCTAAGGTTTGTCCTTCTCTTTTTTTTTAAAAAAAATTCAATGTGGTATAATTCATTTGTAAACTATACTTTTATTACATGATTCTTATTATCACATGTACACTCTCTTTACATTAGATTCCATATCCCATGTTTGTAATTCTTTTCTCCTCATCTATATCATTTTAATTATGCATAATTTATAATTATTGAATCACTCATATTTTCTACACCACCTACATATATCTTATTTATATATGTGTGTTATGGAACTATTTATTATTATGGTAGTCTTATAATCTATATTCATTCTTTTAATGGATCTCCTCTATATAATAAATTTATAATCTTATAACTAGAAACCTATATAAATTCCATTTAAAATGTTTTAATATTTTCGAACAGCACCTATGTTCTTAAATATTTACAAAATCCACCACTTAATTATAATTATGTTACATCTAGTTATATAACTATCTTATGACATTTAAGTCCTTTAAACAATTATACCTATAGTCGTATTTTGTTTATAAATACCAAATGGCCCTTAATATTTTCGGCTTTCATTATAACCACTCACTAACTCTATAAAATCACAATTCAATTCCAATTTATAATACATAGTTTTCTAATTCCATTAAAACTATATATATACATATATCTTTAAAAACCTTATACATAATTCCAAAAATTACCAAACTATACCAAAAGGTTATAAACATTATTCTTAACCTTATTTTTCCTCTAAGTCTCGGTTTCCATATATTTGTTACCTATTTATAACAATGTCATAAAATACCATATATTATACTTATATAATTCTATGAACTCCAAATTTAACCAAATAAACTTCTAAAAATTTCTAATAACAAGGACCTTACTAAACTCCACATAGCCCCTTAAGTTTCGGTAATTACATTACTACCCCAAGACTTATAAATCTTTTACAATTTAATAAGTATCTTATTATAAGGTAGTATTTTAATTTCTTAAATTTTCTAAATTTGGTCAAAGTCTCCTATATAGTCAACTTTGACTCCTAATACCAAATGGGAACCAATTTTTCGGTAATTACAAATAATAACCTATACTTTTCTATTTTTACAATTTTGACCCAAAACTTTATAAAATGTTATAATTTTTATTAAATTCATTTAAAACCCTAAATTGTTCTAAATTACGCCCACGGCTTCTAAATTCTTAATAATTACGAATTGGCCCCAATTTTAATTATAAGCATAAATAAAACTAATTAAGCTTATAACTTAAAATAAAATGGCCTAATGATGGCCTTATTAACAACCTTGAACTTGCAAAATAAATTACACAATAAATGTCTCAAAATATAGCATATATATTCGGCCTCACTTAGGTTTAATTATTTTTCCACATAATGTCATAATTTGACCATTATGTTAAATTAAATCCCTTAATGACTAGCTTAATTTATCTTAGCCATTTTTTTTCCTTTTAGGTCAATATGACCATATATATATATATTCACTCGGCCATATATATATATATATGCTTAAAAATTACAAAAATCATAAGTTTAAGGTGTTTATACCTTGATTAAGCCTTGTATGCTCTCGGCCACTTGTAGGAAAATCACCACTTGATTAGACATGTTTAATACAAAAAACAAGATATGGTTACACTCCAAGCTTGAGTTTAACCATAAGGAATAATTAATGTAAGATTTAAGGTAAAAATCACCTTAAAAATGCAAGGAGTGTTCAAGGTGGTTTCGATTGAACCAAACACCACAAGGTGTTAGATCCACTATATTGACATAGGAAATAGTTAGATCTCGAAATACTACCTTGTATTAGGTTTTACCTTGGAAAAATGCCTTAAAAGGGAGTATTTCTCTTGGATCTCGGTCACCCTTGCTCCAAATGGCTAACCAACAGATTCCACATGAAAAGGAGAAGGAGATGAGGCTATGACCAAAGTTTCACAGCCAAACTCTAAGGGAATCAAAAGTTATGAGCTTAAAGCATTTTTACCTTAAAATGTAGATTTGAACAACCTTGGTCCCTCTACTGGTCTCAACCGAGTTTAGCTCTTGTTCTAACCTTAGAACACTGAGAATAAGCCATAGGAATTGTTGAGCCACGAAATTTAGGTGTTGGTAGTGAAGAGATGAAGAGAAAGGGCTAAAAATGACATTAAAACACTTACCTTAAGGACTTAGGAGCTAGGTTTGCCTTCCATGTTCAAGAACAAGCTTTGAGAGCTTGAGAGGAAGGTGAGCTCGGCTGGGAAGGAGAGGATCGGACAAGGAAGGAAGGAGAAGGTGGGAATGATTGGTAATAATGTAAAAAGTAATGTTATTTTCTAAAAGTAAATGCATTAGGTAGTGTTGTCTCCAAAATCATGTATGCTGTCCTCACTTATTCAGCCGATTTCCTTGGTCCAAAGGGGTCAATTAATTGACCATGACCATGCTTGGTCAATGTTGACTCATGCGGGCCCCACTTTAGGGTTTTATTTATTTTAATATTAAATTTGTAAAAATTCGTAAATTTTGGAATTAAATCCTAATATGATATAATATGATTAAATATCATATTTAAGGGTAATTTATTTTTTAGCCCAAAAAATCGATTTAAAAGGCAATCTCACAAAAACGTGCTTAAGGAGTTTTAGCGCACATTTTGGTCAAGGGGTTCCTGAGTTTAGTTCTCCTTGAGAATGTTTTTATTGTGTTCCTTGCTTCATTATAATACTTAGGAATCCACTTTGGATCCTATTTGAGGTCATACAATCTTATGGTGTCTTAAAGCACATTTTTGGCTTTATCGATCTAAGGCGTGTTTTGCCTGTTAAGATCTTTTAGATTGTTTCCAATAATTTAGATGTTTAATAATTAT